>JAOTAY010019848.1:0-14207 GCA_025629805.1 Erythroxylum baracoense
CTTTCCATAGTATATCTCATTCATAATGCATCAAACAATTCATTCATTATGTTATGTCCTCATTTAACACTCTAAACACTTCACATTTAGATGCATTGCCATCAACAACCTTTTTCTAAAAGTACAACATTAAAATCAATCAAGACTTATTACACATTTAACTAACCTTTCCAAACATCAAAATTATGTTCCTTCAAGCCCCACTTAAGTCCAAAAGCGTCATAGATATATACCTCATCCTTAATTGATTCATCCATTGCATAATCAAAACATTTCCATGAAAAATCAATGCCCACGATCGTGGCTTCCCCTGCAACGATCGTGACAGAAACAATTCTCCTGCTTATCCTGCAGTTTTACAGTTTTTCCACAAGATAGATTTTTAGGTCCATTTTCTGTGACCATTATGACCTATAAAATGAGGTTTTTAGGCCACACCTTCATCTAATAAAATGTTTCTCTATGTCTTAGATTTCTAATGACATCAAATTCATGCAATTTGGTTCAGTATCATGCACATTATAATCAAAACACTATAGATTGTTCTTATACCTCGACAAAACACAATGCTCAACTTCAAGCCAAAATTCAAGACTCTTAAGGACAGATTTCAAATTTGATTCCTTCATAAAAAATGTAACCATATGTTTCTAGGTTACTATAAATCAAAATCCATCTGATTTGGATATCTAAAGATCGAAATATAGCCAAAATACAAATGCATGTTCAGTGAAGTACTTCATCTAACATATTCCAGCACACTTTCAACTTCATTTTCAACTCTACCTTATCTCCAAACTATCATCCTACTTCTTCTCCTTTCAAGACAATACACTAGCCTTTCTTTAGATTTAACTCATGAATTATCATTCATCTTAATACAAAGTAAGACAAAACTCTATTTATCTCTTCATATACGCACACACATCATCATACTTCAACTTCCTTATTTCATTATCATTCATCTCTTAATTCTATCATCATAATTGCTTTATTTAACAAAAAATTCAAGAATAACAGTAACTCACTACAATTTAGGTCATGATCTATTTATCACTACACTAAACCCATGTTAAAACACATATGTAAAAGCTCATGATCAATCATCAAATTCTCATCACACAAGTTCCATTTAACAAAACCCATGAAGATTAAAGCATAACATACTTGATTAATCTTAAAAAATCTTCAAACTCTTCAAAACACATTTAACCCTAACTTTCCACACAACCCATGTACATCATCATGGAGGTTGGGAGGATTAGGTTTTCTAGTGGAATTGAGAAGACAATAAAAATGATAGTAGCAAAGAGGGGTGAGAGCAAAGCTTACTTTGATGGAGGTGGTAAATGTCGTGGAAATGAAGAAAATGAGAAAAGAGATGGAGAAGAAAGCCATGAAGAGAAGAAGAGAAAGCAAGTAACATGACCATTTAATGGTCTTCCAATTAATTAAGACCATTGTGGGATAAGGACATGGTTTGGCAAGTGACACATGTCACTTGCCACATGTCCTGTCTCTATTGGTTTGGATTAGACACTTTCATTAACTAGTCCAATCAACTCCAATTTCTACTCTAATTGTCTCCAAATTTCAATGAAATAGGTCATTAAATCTGAATGTCTTTATAAAAATTTTCACTGTCATTTGACTCTTAATTCTACTTCCATTTACCAGATGTCCTACCACTTAGCATTTTTCCTAGTTCAAAATTTACCGCAAAAATTCAAGAATTTTCCAAATTTCAGCAAAATTTCCATATCATTACTTATACACACTAATTCAATTTTCAATACATATTAACCATAATTCATATAAAAAATTACATTTATAACTTAGTTATACCCAGAAAATGTCAATAAATTCATGTATAATCATTTTAATGTGCAAACATTAATATTCACTTATGTGTGTATGTCATATTATGCATGAATATTATATGTACTTTCTAACTTCTCATTAATTTCTCATGTATCGTATTCTAGGGTCCTCGCCCTGAACATGGGATAACGAGATGTTACATAGAAACTAGGACTACGTAGCAAAAATTTTGGAAGGTTTTGTGGCTTCGATTTAGGAGAAAGTTAGTAAGATGACTTACATTATAAACAAATTGCAAAAAATAGACATATTAGGTTAATGACCTTTAAGCCAATGTTCCATAATACCAATTTCCATAACTACTTGGTGAGGACTCAAGAAGAGCTAAAGCAATGCAATAATCTGGCCAAAATACTATTGCAAAAAAAGGTCTTCTCTATATCACAACTTTGAAAGCTTAATAAAGAGATGATCAAAAACCAAACAAAAGGTTTTATTTAATTGTCTTACAAGTATGATAACCCATACTCTCAGTGCATAGATAGTCTGAAGATGCCTTCAAATTATCAACCATTAAAGTTTCAATAATTCAATCAGAAGGGCAACTGAAGGTATATGTTATTAACCTTATTAAGATATGTAATAATCTTAGCATTATAGTGATTTAATAGTAAAGCATTTTGTTTGCTCACTTAAGGGCAATTCTTTTAATTGGTATATATACTTTGAAACAGGCTCCATTGACAATTAGGAACAATTCGGGTGAGAGTTTCTCAGCTGCTTTACAACGCACTGATGTGTTATAAGTATATGTCTAGTTGATAGACACTAAACAATAAAACACTTAACCCATTGCTAATTATATCAATAGGTGGACGGGTATGAGCCTCAACTACAAAGCTCAGCTCTCAAAAGCATCCACTTTAGATATATTTATCAAGGCATTTATTAAGAACTTTGATACATTTTATAGGTTAAAATGCCAAGACTTTTAAAAGACTTGAAAACTTAGGCACATGATATGGAGTTAAGTATTGTTACATCTAGCCAACAAAAATATTACTAGCTTAAGAGCATATGATGATTAATGAAAAACAAGAACTACACAAACGGGGTAAGTCTTTCTAAATGAAATTAAACAAGTTATGGAAGTAAACAAATCATTATTGAAGTTCACTATAAAAGGTGAAGTGCAAAAAGAAACGAAGGTGACTTCCTTCAATGAAAAATAAGGAAGGAAGAATTCATTAAGTAGATAAGAAAAATAATATCCTTTCCCAAATGTTGAAATTCCAAGAATGTTAGACAACTTTCTTAAAGTTGAACTCATCGAACTGATTGAAATGAAAAAACTAAAGGAAGCGTGGATTTTTTAAATTATTGCAGATGTTATTAATTAATTATGCATAAAGTAAAAAGGTTTTATCCTCAAGGAAAAAATCATGAATTTATAAAAAAATAAAGTAATTGTCTTCAAAGATAAAGTTGTAACTTTCAACTTGACAATTAATGTAAAGTCAAAAATTGCATCGACTCATATGACTTCAATGATGATATTTATATCAACTGAGTTGGGAAAAATCTGTATTTCTTGATTGATTGAATAAAAGGAGAGTACAAAATTTATATAAAGAATGAAGAAATAAAAAAGGTAATAGCATATATGCAATGAATTGACAAAAATCAAGACATATTTACAACCCTCTAATTTGGTTGGTTGACCCAAAGACTTTGGCTATGGATGAACCGCAAATCACGCTAACACCCCTCTTAAGTTCAAATTGGGATTGTAGATACCAAATTGAGTTTGTTTAGTAATTCACGGAACTAATTGGGAAGATGAGTTTTTGTGAAGATATCAGCTGTTTGGTTAGTAAAGGAGATGGAGACCAAACTTAGAGTGCCTTGAGTGATATGATAACAAACAAAGTGACAATCGATCTCAATATGTTTGGTGTGTTCATGAAAAACATCATTATGAGCTATTTGAATAACACTCCTATTATCGCAATATAGAATTGTGGCAGAAGAATAAGTGACTCCTATATCAGCTAATAACTAGCAGAGCCAAAGTAGTTTGAAGGTAGCATCAACAAAGGCATGATATTCTGGTTCAGTACTTGATCGAGCTGTCACATTCTGCTTTTTGGTTCTCCAAGAAATGAGAGAATCACCCAGGAAGAAGAAAAAAGCACCAGAGGGGTATGGACAGAGAAATGTAGGCTATAAGAAAGAGTCCCTTTAACATATCGAAGAATCCAAAGTACTATTGTAAAGTGAGTGGAGCGAGGAGCACTCATGAACTGGCTAACCAAATAAACAAATTAAGCAATATCAGGCCAGGTTATATTAAGATAGACAAGGCTCCCATCTAGTTGGCGATATAGTATGGGATCATCCAAAAAAGAACCATCTAAAGGAGTAAGTTTAGCATTGATTTCCAAAGGAGTAAACACAGTCTTGCTATCTGTTATGCTTGCTTACAAGACAAGATCGGAAGCGCACTTAGTTTACGATAGATAATAGCCATCATAATAGAGGATCGAGGATGAGCAGTAGTAATAACGACATTAGATTGAGGAGTTTTGTCCAAATTAAGACGTGTTTCTTAAAAAGAATAATCTCTTCAATGGCAATGTCCAAGCTAGGAAGAGGACTGTGGTGCAAGAAAGAGGCTCTGACAGCTTCATATTCAGGGTGAAGGGCTACAAGAACTTGAATGAGATGCAATTGGTCTTCACTGATTTTGGCCTGAGATGATTGGTTCCATATTGGTTGAACATAAACAAGAAAATCATTCACTGACTGGTCGGGTTCCTGTTGGAGATTGTGGAGAGTGGTCCACAGTTGATTATAGTGAGCAAGATTGGTTGTAGTGCATCGATTAGTTAAAAAATGTCATATTTCTTTAGTAATGTCATAATTGGCATACTAAATGTGAATGGATGACACTAAAGTGTTTCTAAACCAAGTGATAATTTGGTGGTTCTTACTGTCCCAATTTAAGTCGATCAACAAACTTGGTAGAGGATTCATCCTTTTCTTGGACTGGTTTAGTAATGTCACCAGTAACAATATGCCAAATTTTATGCCCAATTAGAAAACTCTTCATGCCTTAAGCCCATAGATTGTAGTTTGGCCCAGTTAGAGTAGTGGCAATAGGTTTCAAAATCTCACTTTTGTCCATTTTGGAATAAGCTTGGCCAAAACAAAGAATAGAATTAAAGAAATAGTTGTAAAATGAGAAGGCTTAAAGTAATAAATTAGCGTGGGAGAGTGGTAGAAATGAAGATAAAGGCAAATTAATTGGGATTAGAAATGCAGATAATTGTAACACAGATCAGAAAAAATTACAGTAGATAGGAATCAATATGGTTACAAACTAAAATTGATTAGAAAAAAGAGAAATAGAGATAGAAAACAGAGGTACAAGGCTCTGATACCATATTAAATAACTTGGAAAAATCTATATTTCTTGATTGATTGAGTACAAAGGAGAGTACATAATTTATACAAAGAATGAAGAAATACAAAAGGTAATAAAACATGTGCAATGAATTAGCAGAAATTAAGACATATTTACAGCCCCCTAATTTGGTTGATTGACCTAAAGATTTTGGTTATTGATGAGCCATTGATCATGCTAACAATTTAGATCATTCATTCCTATTAAAAGGTATATGGAGGTTAACAAAGGAAAACAAAGCAATTAAAAACTTCTTATGTCCTCAAAGTTAGAAGCCTACAAGATGTAGATTGGAAGAATAATGGCTTTCGGTCACTCATAAGACATATCATAAGAATATAAGCCCCAACATCAAATCAATCACTAATAATGATTCTAGTAAAGAAGACCAAGAAGAAGTCTAGAGCAATAAAAAGAAGTTTAACATCAAATTTTGAAAAGTAATGTAGGCAATTGACTAGAAGTCCTGTCACTTTTAATGAGTTTATATTGAGGAAATAAAGTTTCCAAAAATGTCATATTGCTTTATGTTATCACACAAATGATAAAGGTGGACAAAATAATAAAACCAATGTAATAATACATGAAGAAATGCTTATGAACATAAGGAATAATAAAGATTATTGCCAAGGACTTTACTTCTCTAATAAGGATTTCCTATTAGGGTTCAAGCTATAAAACTATATGCTCTTTATTTGATGAATAACTTACGAGGCAAAAGTCAATTACATCATTTTTATGATATATTTGCAATAAACATATTACCACTAAGAATTATGAAAGACAATCGTCCATATCAGTGAATTTATGTTAAACTAATTAATGATCTAAAGTTTCAACTAAGAGGGCAAAGGGCCATCAGAATAATCAAGCACGTCCTTCTTACTGGAGATTATATGATCTAAAACACTATTGCATGTAATAGATGATAGAACAATTTACAAAATATTCTCCTAAAACATCTATGTATACATTTTAAATGCTTTATTGTTGCTTTAAGTATTACAATGATGGTCCACATTTATGCAGACAGTAACCCCATCATTATAACTAAATCTTAATTTTTTGATACAAGATTTACCTTGAAGCAACCACAGCAAAGGAAAGATAAGTTGATAGACAAAAGGAAAAATGGAAGACCATCATTGAATGTCCTCCGCTGGACTCAAAGTGTGTAAGGAGAGTAAAACATAAGAAAAGAGAGATTCATATTAGCTAAAAGCATAAACCAAAACTCACATTTTGGTTTCTCGTATAAAAGGAATTGAAGTTAAAAGACATTTGTTTTAAAAGACTACACTATAAGAACTAAAGTTCCAATCACCAATATGGAAACAACAAATTAACAAATCCTCAAGATAAAGAAAGAGCTTATCTACCAAGCATGGGATTGGGTGGTTTGTTTTGAATGTATATCGACTTCTAGTTAAGCTTAGGTTTGATAAGAACATCATCACTGAATTATCTGTTGATTTTGATAATAAATACAAGAAAGGCTCTTACAAATTAAGAAAAATTATGGAAGAAGACTAAATCTTCAAAATTAACCCCAAAATATGATGTGAAAAATCTGTTATACCTAAAGATGTATAACAATTTGAGTTGTCGTATATTTGCCAAAGAAAAGAATACAAGTAATTAAAAGAAAGCTATAAGATTATATGCCTTTGATCATCTAGGAAGACCACCTATATGAAGCTTTATATTTAATTAAGTTAGAGAACAACAAAGAGAGGAAATGAGGTGTACTTTTAACTAAAAAGTAAAAATAAAATGTACTACAATTTATATAAAACTGGGAGTTAAGAAGGATTGGAGGAAAATGAATGAAAGTGGTTAAGATTGATTCTCCATTAAAATTGGTATAAAGTAAAGTGTCATACCATATAAAATGTTGACTTAAATGGGAAGTGAAGAAGGACATAACATTAAAAAGGAAGGATCATGTAATTATTCCAAAAAATCCATCAGCTTCAACACAAGATTCTTATAGTAAGTTGTGACTTGAAACCATATAACCATTGAATATTCTAGTGACAATGGTTTTCAAGAAGAAGAAAATGTCTAGGGTGCTCCTCATGCCTTAGAAAAAGGAAATCAAATAACTATTGATACATTAAAAGAAATCAACCTTAACAATAATAATAAGTCTTGTGTAATCTGTATAAATGTGAGTTTGTTTCAAAAAGAAGAGAAATCCTACAAAAGCCTTTTAAAGGAATATAAAGATATTTTTGCTTAGACCTATTGATAAGTGCCTTATTATTGATATATTTATTCCCTAATGCTTAGTAATTAATGTTATGTTGTGCTTAAGGTATTTGTTATGATTCATATTTTATTCTAGGTACAAGTTGGAGGAATAAGAACCAAAATGAGCTGAAAACTTATCCTTAGTATAATTTTAATGATGTTCGATCTTATTTGCCTTAATGGAAGCAACGAGGAGATGAGTTGGGGTGAAAACGAGACAAGGAATGCAAGAAATGGAGTTATTGCAACTTACACATCCATGTAGAGGTGCACACACCTATGTATATGACATATACGGATGTGTATGGAACTGTGTGAGTCATTGGAAGCATGTAAGAGCACGAAGATGAAGTTTCAAGCATCCCTACAACTTATGCGGCCATGTAGGGACTTACATGATTGTGTAAATGAGTTATACAACCATGTAGCTCTCTATAAACTTGTATGTTCACAATTTTTGGCAAAATTAATATATACGGTCACTTATGCGCCCATATAACTGTTCGTGTATTATTACACAATCTTTTCAAGTATAACGGGTCATTGAAGAGACTGAAAAGGGAATAAAGACATTAAAGAATAAAAAGGAGGTAGATTCCCTTCTTTTTAGAGAGATACAAGAAGCTAAACTTCATTGTTCCAGTTTAAAGGGAATATTGAGGCTGAATAACATATTTAGGCATTGATTAATCTAGTGACGTTATTCTTAATTCTCTTTTGGGATTGACTATGTTATTATATGTTTAATATTTTGAATTTATGTATAAACGAGTTAGTTGAATCATTGTTAGAATCTAGATTGAAATATGTAATCGTTGTACATCTAACTCACTTGTAATAAATTAAAGGTCTAGCATCATTAGAGACAACATAAGTTAAACGACCAAAATTTACGTAGTTATTGTCTAAATTAACCTATTTATCTATTATGCAATGTGATTGCCACACTAAATCAAAGAGTTTATTTTAGGTTGAATGATAGCTAGGGCTAATTATATAGCCTGTTTTAATTACATACAACATAAGGAAAAATTGGGATTAATAGAATTTGTTGTTAGTCTATAGTTAATAGTTTTAAAGGGAGGTATAATAACAATATGATGATTGATTGTGTACATTCATATGAAGGTGAAAATTAAATCGTGAAGTGAATTGGAAACCAATGATGTTAATTTTCCTTCATATAGTTTCTAATTTGTAGTCTAGTTATTGTAGTATTGGTCTATGGATTGCTACCTTTAAATAGGTTAATTGTATGAACGTAAATTAATTCGTATCACTTCACTTTCGAGACCTGTTGCCTAAGCATTAGCTTAATTGTACGTAGGATTGTTCCTCAAACTTGATCCATGCTGCTTCGAATTGCAGATATTGTTGCACTAAAATCTTTTAACTCTTACACGATTACGAATATTTAGGCATACCAAAGTACAAACCCAAGTCGGCCACTATTTCACACCCAAAGTAGGACACAGTGCTAAAGGCTTCTTCACGAGGAACATTCTTTGAACTAAGTCGAAATAGTGCCAAAGACTTCCTCACAAAGAACATTCTTTGAACTAAATCATTTCGACTTATTTGGTCCAATTTTTTAATATGCTTGGGCTAATATGCTCTTTAAACTATATGCTATGCTTTCTCTTTCCCACCTTTCCTATTCTTCTTATATTGCCATACCCACTTAAAAGAAGACTTGAGCTGAAAGGTATTTTAAAAATAACTCCCTCTCTTAACTCTTACCTTTCTTAGTTCAATGGGGGTTGATCCCAAACCATGTGTGCCAATTGAATTTTGCATCTTATTCAATAAACTAATAGGCTGGCCATGATTAATGTTGAAATAAAACGTAAAGAGAATGTAACAATTACAACGCCAAATGAGTCACAAACGGTAGCTAAAGAAATTGGACAGTGGCAACCGATACGGAAATATCAGGGCATGAAAGGAAAGGACCACGTAGAAGCATAAGAGAGAGAATGAAACCGAGGAGGTTACGTGATGATTAAAAAGGGAAGACCATTACGAGTGGATGCAAGGATTTTGAGTGTGGAAATTTCCTTCTCTTCCTTCGGATCCTCTTGTCTTTCTGACTTTCTTTTCTGTAATGCGGAATAACCCATTTTATACTGCTCTTATTGTTTTATTTCTTCCATAGCCGAACTCTTCTTGGTTATACGTCCCATTAGACTGAATATAACATTGGTGCTTTCATACCTTCATGGCAGAGAACACCCGTCTTAAAGATATTGCAGCTGAAGTGAAACGTTTAGCTGATCTCGTCGAGCAACGCGATGCTACCAACGATGACCGCTTTGTTAAATTGGAATCATCGGTTGATACCATTACTCACACGATGGATGTCTTGTCCCGTACCTTGGATCGGTTCTCCCAGCATTTACCTCCTTCACCAGCCCAGACCGCCTCCACGTCGATTACCACTGCTCATTCGTATCACCCCTTTCAGACCCGAAACGTGAAACTGGATTTCCCACGCTTCGACAGTTCAGACCCCCTTCAATGGCTGTTTCGGGCCGAGCAATTCTTCACTTACTACGACACACCAGACCAGTAGCGGTTAACCATTGCCGCCGTTCATATGGACGGTTCGGTGATCCCTTGGTTCCAGATGATGTTGAAGGCCAACCAACTCCCTAATTGGTCTACCTTAGTCCAGGCTATTGAGTAGCAATTTGGGCCCTCTCAATTTGATAGCCCCCGTGCCCAGCTCTTCAAACTCACTCAAGACGGTTCCGTCACCGTCTATCATCGAGAATTCATGGTCTTAGCAAGTAGGGTTGAGGGTTTCACTGAGGATGCTCTCATAGATTGCTTTGTTAGTGGCCTCAAAATGGAGATTAAACGCGATGTTATCGCTCAGTCACCTTCCTCCTTGCTTTGGGCTGTCTCCTTAGCCAAGTTGTTCGATGAACGACATCCTATAGGATTATCTCAGACTCGTACTCGGTCTTCATTTTTACCAGCACCACCTTGGCGATCTGCAAGCACGTCATCACCCGGTACAACCATAAGCTCTGTTTCGAACTCCAGTCTTCCACCATTACTACCTACTCCTCCGGGTAAACCGTTGACCCCTGTTAAGCAGATGACTCCCGCTGAGATGCAGCTTTGTCGTGACAAGGACCTCTGCTATACTTGTGATCAAAAGTTCACTTGGAATCAAAAATGCCCCAACCGATAGTATTTATTACTCTAACTGGAAGATGAGGATACTTGTGATATGACTATCCCTGTTACCGATGTTGAACTCCCTCAGTCCACCACAGATACTTCCACTAAGGTTCCACCATCCCATCATTTATCCATGAATGCCTTATAGGGTACTGCAGCTGTGGGTACCATCCGGTTTACAGGCCCCATTCATGACACTCTAGTTCAGGTACTTCTAGATGGCGGTAGCTCTGACAATTTTATCCAATCACGATTAGCTAAGCATCTTAAGCTATTGATTGAACCTGCTCCAGATTTTAAGGTGATGGTGGGAAATGGCCAATTCCTGATTAGTGAAGGTCAAGTGAAAATTTTGGCTATTACCATTCAGGGCCATACCATTCACTTGTCGGTATATTTATTACCCATCACTGGCTCTGATTTGGTCTTTGGCACAGCGTGGTTATCTACTATTGGTCCTCATGTTGCGGATTACAGTAAGGCCGCTATTAAATTTTACTTGGGTAATCAATTTATTACATTGCAAGGTGAACCACGTGCTACTCCTAGACTCGCTCACTTTCATCATATGACTCGGTGGATTACCAATAAGTCCATTTCTCAATTATTGCAATTACAGTATTTTGCTTTGGAGAGCTCTAGTTCGCCCCTATCTTTTCCATCTGATACACCCGAGGATTTGGTCGCCTTGTTGCATCAGTTTTCCCAAGTCTTTGACTCTCCTAAAGGGTTGCCACCGCCTCGGACATTTGATCATTCAATTATTCTCCAGGAGGGTGCTTCTCCCGTAAAGGTTAAGCCTTATAGATACCCATTCTCGAAGAAAACAGAAATTGAGAATATTGTTCGACAGATGCTGGCAGAGGGCATTATTCAACCTAGCTCGAGTCCTTTCTCTGCCCCAGTGGTCCTAGTTAAAAAGAAAGACAGGTCATGGCGGTTTTGTACAGATTACAGGGCTCTTCATGCCGTAACAGTGAAAGATAGTTTTCCTATTCCTACAGTTGACGAGTTACTTGATGAACTTCACAGTACTGTTTTTTTCTTTAAATTGGACCTTCGCTCTGGGTATCATCAAATTCTTGTTACACCTTCTGATAGATCTAAAACTGATTTTCCCCATAATGGACATTAGGAATGGTTAGTCATTCCGTTCAGGCTTACAAATGCCCCGACAACATTTTAAGCTCTTATGAATGACATATTTCATCCTCTATTAAGGAAATCCATCTTGGTTTTTTTTGACGATATCTTGATTTATAGTCGCACATGGGACTTACATCTTCTCCATTTAACTGAGGTACTACACCTATTACTACAACACCAGTTATTTGCCAAAGCTTCTAAGTGCATTTTTGGTCAGAGCTGCATCGCCTACTTAGGGCATATCATCTCTGCCTCAGGCATTGAAATGGACCCAGATAAGGTTGCTGCTGTCATGCAATGGTCTGTACCCAGCACGGTCAAGCAGTTGCGAGCTTTCTTGGGATTGACCGGGTATTACAAGCGCTTCATTAAACATTATGCTTCGGTGGCCGCCCCATTGACCGACCTTTTACAAAAGGACGCTTTCTCCTAGATGCCATCTGCACAGTATGCTTTCGAGGAATTAAAGCAGAGGGTGACTACAGCTCCTATCTTAGCACTGCCCGATTTTTCCAAACCGTTTGTTGTTGAGACTGACGCATCCGGGACAAGTGTGGGTGCCATTCTGAGTCAGGATAAACACCCCATTGCTTTCTTTTCCAGGAAACTACCTCCTCGTATGAAACATAGCTCTGCGTATGCGCGGGAGATGTATGCTATTACTGAAGCCGTGGCTAAATTTCGACATTACCTCTGTGGTCACTACTTCATCATCCGCACAGACCAGAAAAGCTTTCGGCACCTCAATGACCAAGTTATTCAAACCCCAGAGCAAGAACAGTGGTTTCCTCAACTTTTGGGTTTTCGCTTCCATAGTGAGTATAAACCTGGTATCTCCAATCAAGGCACTGATGCACTATCACGTTCCTTTGCCATGGCTCAATCAATACCTTAGAGTTCATTGGTGGACGATATACGGGCAGCCATACATCAAGATGCGGGGTTGCAGCGGATTATTTTTGGGGAGGATACTATTGCCACACTGCGGTACTCATGCCGTAATGGATTACTTTTTGTTGGTCACAGACTAATGATCCCATCCTCAGCCATGGGGCTCAAACAGCAGATCTTATATGAGTTGCACAATGCTCCCACCGGAGGACACGCGGGTGTAAGTTTTTTTTGGCCTCATATGCATTCAGACATCAAACGTTATGTTGCTCAATGCATGGTCTATCAACAAGCCAAGCATTCTCATATACATCCGTCAGGCCTCTTGTAACCGTTACCGCTACCTTAGCGTATTTGGGATGATGTTGCTATGTACTTCATTGTAGGCTTGCCTCCTTCTCGTGGATTCACAGTGATACTTGTCGTGGTAGATCGCCTATCCAAGTATGCTCATTTCATTCCGCTCCGAAGTCCCTTCTCTAGTCACCAGGTGGCTGAAAAATATTTTGATGTGGTGGTTAAACTTCATGGTATCCCAACCTCCATAGTTTCCGACTGTGACAAGGTTTTTACGAGTTCCTTTTGGCAACACTTATTTAAACTCCAGGGCACTTCCATTCACATGAGCTCATCACGCCATCCTCAAACGGATGGCCAGATGGAGGCTTTGAATAAATGTCGTGAAATGTATCTTCGTTGTTATGTATTTGACAATCCGAAACTATGGGTCAAACATTTATCATGGGGGGAATATTGGTACAACACGGCTTTTCATACCACTATTGGTATGACACCGTTTAAGGCAGTCTACTGGCGTGATCCTCCAACTGTTTTACGCTACTCACCCTCGGTCTCATACAATCCTGACGTGCAACAGACCTTATTGGACCGCGATGTCATCTTGACCCAACTTAAGCGTAATCTTCTGAAAGCACAGGAACGAATGAAAAAAATAGGCTGATCGCACTTGGGTGGACAAACAATTCGAAGTGGGTGACTTAGTTTTTGTTAAACTCCAGCCGTATAGACAGACTTCGGTGGTGTTACGTCGAAACCAAAAACTTGGGTTAAGATACTTTAGTCCGTTCCCTGTGATAGAACGCATTGGCAGTGTTGCTTATAAGTTACTGCTTCCACCACATGCTAAGATACACCCCGTTTTTCACATTTCCCTGTTGAAGAAGTGTATGGGCGACTCTACTTCTCAGTATATACCTCTCCCATTAATGTGTCCAAAGGAGGGACCCGTGGCTACACCAGTCAAGATTTTGGATAACTGGATGGCTTTAGTGCATGGCAGGTGGATCACTCAACTTTTGGTCCAATGGGATAGCCTCATACAACCTACTTGGGAGAATCTGGAAACTTTTCAATTAGATTACCCAACCTTTGACTTCCAATTTCTTTAGCTACCGTTTGTGACTCATTTGGCGTTGTAATT
>JAOTAY010019849.1:0-14200 GCA_025629805.1 Erythroxylum baracoense
GAGAGCGCGAGGCCCGAGAGGCCGAGGCTCAAAGCGGACAATATCTGCAAGCGGGTGGTCTGGGCTGTTACAAAAACCAAGTTGAAACTATAACAAAACAAACCCAAATTTTCACCAAAACTAGTAAACTTACCTACCCATTTTCTTCTTCTGCTTCATTTGGATGGCTATGGAACCTTATTGGATGCTTGATTAGAGGTAGAAGAGCTTGAAAAATGCTTTGGATCACTTCTCCATGGCCATAGCCGAACCTCTCTTCTCCTTTCTCTTTCCTTTCCTTTTCTTCTCTCTCTTCCTTCCTTTCTCCCATCCATGGCTGTCCACCTATCTTTCAAGTGATGAACGTTTTGCTTGCTTACAAATTTTTCCACCATTGCCCTTAATAACATCTTATAATTACAACTTTACTAAAATGTCTCATATTTACTCTTTTACCCATGCCACTTATCACCATTTAATTGGTTACTTCTAATGACTTATCACCTTACACATTTCATTCTCTTATCGGTCATTAATTATGACTCACTAATCCACTAATACCATTTTATGCAAAATGTCCAAATTACCCTTTAATGCATTTAATTCATTAACTAACTGAATTAAATCTAAAAAATAGTCAACAATCGTCGTATCATCAAATTGACCATCAAATAATCAAATTAGGGTCAAAACTTACTGATTGGATGCTTTAAAAAATATTCGAATGGGTTTAAAATCCTCAATACCATTATTTTCCAAAAAGGGCATTTTAACCCTAAACTTTGGAACCTCTAAAATCATCTGATCGGATTTAATTTCGATCCATTTAAGTATCATTAGACTCTAATACCAATTATAGGTTTTTTTAATTTTTGAGGTGGGTCCCTAAAATTACTATTCAAGAGGAAATACTATTCACCCTAATTCACTACTAATATGGAAATGTTATTCATTGAAATCATCTGAATTTCAACCAAACGTGTCACCTAAATCCTCAAAGCACATTTCAGGGCTTTTAAAGCTTGTTCGGACTCATTACGTAGCTTTTCAAAGTTTTTGGAAATTTTTTGAAAAATTTTCAGTTTAGTCCAAAACCATTTCTATTTCTAGTCTATCCATGATCTCTGTTATAACCTCAATAATACATTTAAACACTTAAAATACTCTAGTATATCATAAATAGAGCATACTATATAAAATGCATGTATAACACATTCCACAGTGCAATAATCGAATTAGGATATTACACTGTTTAAATATAATAGTAATTTAATAAGGGTATTTAAGTCTTTTGTGTACCTTCTCTTATTAAGTATAATATACTAAGGGTCAAAAGGATCGTCGTCGTTGTCGTGCCTTCCCATCATCAAACGACCTTGTCACCAATTAATAACTCTTAACTCTTACTAATAAATGGTCTTGTACTAGAGACAATAATAAATCGTCCACCCTTCTTCCTACGCCTCAATCCAGTCTCTCTTGTTATCACCAATTAATTACTTTTCGCTCTCCACTTCCTCCTAATCTCTGCTTCTCTCTCAAGCAAAGCCCTTTTTCTCTCTACCTCTCTCTAACTTCCACCGGATATTTTTCTCTCTTATTCTTCATAAACAACCTAGAAAGATAGAGATGGAACGGGAAGGAGAATCCAATGCTAAATCTTGCTATTACTCCTTCCTCGACATTCGCATCAATGCCTATCAACCCAAAATCTACACTTGCATAAAAAGAAAGAATCCATGTTATGATTATTCTCTCACACACATATCAAGCCTTCTTTCTTTCCCTTGATAGTGCTTCTAGTTTCAGGAAATGGGCAAGAAAGAAACATAACTTTAACTCAAAGATCATGTAAAATGGATCGACAACACTGAAGCTGTACTCGAACTTTTAAGGAAACAAAGTCCTCTTTTGTTCAAGCAGGTCTTTTTTATGTGTTCCTATTATTCATACTTAGTTTCCTTCCATGGGTCAAGATCCAAGGTTTCATTTGTAACGGGAATGTTCAATTTGAGATAAAAGTCTGTAGTGTTTCTATTGTCTTTATCTTCAAGATTATATCAGTAGTGGAGGGAATAGCTATTTCCATTAACATTATGTTCTACCTAATCACACGATAAATTCTGCAATAATGCTTGTGTTAGACGGTTTCTTAGAGCTAAAGGTGATAACATGAAGAAGGATGCAAAGAGTTTAAGGGCTTGCCTTTCTTGGAGAGTGATTGATACTGTAACAACAATCTACATTATCATGTGACCACTACCATTAGATTATGTATAGAAGTTATTTCTTACCCTTTTTCTACTACTTCTTAGTCCTCTCTTTTTTATTTTTCTACTACTTCTCAGTCTTCTCTTTTTTATAATCATTCATTTTCTTTTTGTCCCGTTATACATGTGGAATGTTGCTTTTTGTATCAGTTTGAATGGTTGAGTGTTAAAGTAGCCACCAGTTCAAAATAAAGAACAACAAATGTTAGCTCAGAATTTGTTAATCACTGTATGTTTTGGTTACTTTATATTTTCTATTTCTTGTTTCAAAATATAGAAAACTTGATGGTAGATGAATTTTCCCCTGAGCTCGCAGAAGGAGTCGCTTATGTAGCAAGTCACAATGAAGAATCAAGACCTGTTTTGGTAATTTTCAACTCCGCCATGTACCTCTTTTATCACTTTTTGCATTTTTTCAAATTGACGGAAAGAAAGGAATAGTTAATAGGCTTATTTCTCTGTATCTTTTCAAGATTCCGACTTTGTAACTATTAAGTAAATATTGGTTTAAAGGCTTTACTGTTCCTTTATTACTGTTGGTTATAGATGTTTCGACTTAAACAAAATTACCAGAAGTTCCATTCAAATAAGCTGTAAGTGACTATATAAACTTTTAGATTCTACCTCTATTTCGATTTGTTACTTTTTTATTAATTCATCATCTGTTATTTCAAAAATTTTTCTTTCACTTCAATTTCTGCAAATTCACACAATTCTTGGTGTTTACTCTGGAGGTAGTCGTATCAACCATGGCAAGAAAAGACAAACAATTTGTACTTCTTTTCGATTTAAGTATGTCCATTTCTTACAACAATTTGTTAATAATCCATAGAAGTTTAGGGTCATGTAACACTTTTTAGTTGGGTAAGAATGCATTTGGGTGTGACACGACATTTGTTTTTTTATAATTTGTTCATCTTATTTTCTCAGACTTTTTCAAATCTGCTTTGGAATTTCTAAATCTGCTCCTAATAACACTGAGAATTGTGGTGGAGTACTACTCATGTAGGCTTTACAAGGCTTTTGTAATCAACCTACCTTCTCTATTCTCTTATCTATGGAAGGTAAAATTCAAAATTATCTGCCTAATACTTGTCCCTTTTAGTGTGTTGTCTCGTTTTTTACCTGTTTGTGAAAAGTACTCAACTCTTTGACTTCTTCGACCTGTAAGAGGTTGTTACTGTTAACCTACCCCTGTTCCTTTCTTTACCTTTTGTAGTTAATTTTCCATACTGGGCCCCCCACAAACTCATAAGTGAAATCTTGCCTGCTTAATAATTGTGCAATTTGGATAATTACAGGGTGTCTAGCCATTTTTTGAGCTATCAATGCTCACGATGGTGGTATCTTCTATAGACTTCAAAGAATCATTAGAATTATGTGATTTTGGCAGATATCCACAAGTCTTTTCCTTCTGATTTGAGCCTTCGTCGGTTAAATCAACGACCAAAGATTGCTCATGCTCATCTTCAAGGTTTTCATTCACTGTGTAGTAATAGTTTGATTCACTCAAACCACGATACCTCACTTGAGCCACCTGACTGCTTCAAAAGTAGAGCCCACCATCAAATCTTCTTAGGGGTCAACATGTATCTCCCTCGCTCAATGCGAGGTCCATCTCCTTTGCACCACCGATTGCTAAAATGCGACGTGGAAGCATCAATGACTACACAAAGCCTACCAAAAAAATATGTTTCCATCGACTCCGACGCCACAGTATATGACCACAAGTGAGGAGGTTAAAATTAGTCAACTGCGCACCCATGGCCCTATTTCCTCCAATCACTAGTCATGTTTTTCAAAAAGGACTGGAGAACTGACAAGTCTCACAAGTCTTTCTTACCGTTCTTGAGGTTCTACAGAAGGCCCTACGATGAGATCATTTACAGGTCAAAAATGACATCTCCACTTGGTAGTCTCATCTCTATTGTGCCACCCATCTCAAGCAACACCATGTGTCAGTATCGCATCGATTCTAAGCTGAGAGCTAAGTCTATTAATGAAATAGGAACGAACCAAAAGTACATAGAAGTTATATGAAGCAAAACGACAATTCCATTAACTTGATTATTACTCCTAATATTTTGCTAATTATATATATCTTTTGGTTTTAACAATTACAGATAAATGCTTAATTTTGTATTTTTCATTATTTTAATTATTCTGCATATCGTTAAATCAAGGCCAGTCATTTATTAGGAAAGACCAAAGGATTTAAAGCATTAGACCACGTCAGGACAACACATTAATATACCAAAAATAACAAAAAAATCCCCATAAAATCATAGACATGGACGTTTGTGAGAAAATCTAGTACACTTGACTCTTGCCATCATATTATTAGTACGAAGAGAAAGTTGGAAATATTGAAAAAGGGAGGAGGCTTTGCTTTGAGTACATGATTGTTCTGGATAAAATTTCCAGCATGAAGCTCTGCCTTATGAGAGAACATATGTTATGATACAATATGATTACATGTAACTGAGAACATTCTAGCATCTCTTTTACTCTCGCTTTCCCACCGTGCATCTGGATGGCCATGTCATCTAATTAATAAACACAATGACGGTAGGAACCCAACTCAGATCATTTTATATCTAACATGCAAGCACCAAGTGACCATAGTCTCATAATGATTATTCCCACACTTTTACCAGAAAGAAAGAAATATAAAGGAGCAATTGTTCCTTCTTTTTTTCTTCTCTATCTCATCCTAATCTACTACATCAATATCTCAATCTACTTCATTAAAATGATAAAATTGTAATCTCTATAATAAATATTTAATTTTTCAATGGTATTTTAAAACATTTAGAGACATGGACACTCTGGGAGTTAGGGTATGATAAAGAAAGTGATTAACGTGTGGTGTTTGGGTTGGTAGTGTAGAACGACCTCATTGTCATCATTAAACACAATACTATGTCTACTTTAGGATCCTTTATAACTCCAAAAATGGAATATATCTCTAACTCAAAACATATAATTTTGGTCCTTTAATATATATTAAAAATTTATATTTTTTGAGATTAATACATATTTATTTAATAATTTATTTTGAATGTATAATTTATGATTTATTATAAGCATTATTGTGAAATGGACACTAAACTTGCGAAGAAAATATAGAAGTGAAGCATTTAAAAAAATGAAGATAGAAACCCACCAATAAGAAAGAGGAATACGTAAGAGCCATTTAATTTGTTCAACACAAAAAAACTATGTTTGTAGGGAATTCTAAGATCCATCACTTAATTATCCGACACTCTTCATCAATCTCGACTCTCATCAGTTTCAAGTGCAGTAAGTGTACTCTTTTTTTTATCTAGACGACTACACTTACACCTCCCATTTGATGGCTTTATTATCATTCATTCAAGGGATTTAACGTTGCATTGAAATGAAATGATTAACAATTTCCCCAATGAGATGATAACCCATCCATTTAATTCAAGTCTTCAAAATCGGACATCAAATGCCACAAATCTTAAAAGTAATCAAGTAGAAGCCAACTAAATCTTAAAGGTAGTACATTTATAGTGGTAGCCACCTTATTTTTTCTCCACCAATCCTGATCCTTAGTCCATACTCTGCAGCTCTGATGATTTATGCATTCATGCTGTTAGGTCACAGATTAAAATCATGGCGGTGATTACTGAGGTTACTATTTAGTCACCTAACCACCTCTAACTTTTCTTTCACCTGCATTTATTTTATCCTATTATACGTTATGGTGAACATAAAGACAAGTTGTAATGTGAAAAGCAATAAAGTCAATAAACTAGTCCAAGTCTTTAAGACCCTGTTAGTCACGTAAAGAAGAAGAAGAGTAATGATAGCTCTAAAATCACTAGCAAATTTTAGAAATATTTTTTTAAATAACGATGTAACAAAAATTTGAGTTGCCGCAGACTTAGAGCTGCCCTTATTAGATTACGTTGAATTTAAAGATGAGATAGTCCTTTTTTAGCTTGATGGACATAAAGAAAAATAGCCCACATGGGAGTAAAAGACACAAAGATTGCATACCAAAAGGGAAAAGTAGAGAAGTTAATTATTAATGATAGGTTTAAAATCACTAGAAAATTTTAGATGTTCACTCGTAAATATATTTAAAGATGTTGGTCAAGCTCCAAACTGTAGGACCTATACATTCAAGCCATTAGATCCTTTGTATTTCATTAAACAAGAGTTTTAACCTTCGTTTATCCAACAATCGTAAGTTTTTAGGTTTTGCTTGATAACATGTCTGCAAACTAATTCAATTCTTTTTCCATTTAGTAATTATATGTGCTTAATGAACTCGAGAAAAGAAATTCCATGATTGACATTATATTCAGCCTATGTTAATCCTTCGTTCATTCTAATTATATTATGTAGAAGATATAAGGAACCTATTTTGCATTTTTCCCATAGTACATCACTCTGCAGTGATAAGTGCAATTTTTTTATGGGGACTTTTAAGCATTTAAAACATTTATAGCTATTTTTGAATTGCTTCCTCATCTTTACTTCAAAAGGTGTTTGAATCAAAATGTAATTCATAGAACTTGACAAGGTTTAATTGAATTCAAAAAGGTTTAAACTAGACCTGTCTACTCATTTTTTCAACATTAATGTGTTATAATATAGGTTTAATTCTTGTTTCTAAAAGGTTTACGTTTTCTAAAAATTTCCTTCCTTTTTGCTTTGAAAAAACTTCTTTTGTTTCTTCCCACAAAACTTGTGGAGTTAAGAATTGGAAAAATTTTAACATGAAAATATTTTTAATGTATTGTAATTTTTTTGCAGTTGTTTTCCAATGTTTTTTCCCCATGTGGATGGTTTCGGACTTTATCTTGTTTTACGTCTCTTTTTCAAATTGCTTTTTTTTATGTAGGTGTTGTTGTTGTTTGTCCTTGCCTTTGCTTTTTGCTGCTAAGGTATGTTTTACTTTTCCTTAATAAAATATTATATCAAATTTGACTTTAGTTTTTTCTTCAATTTTTCCAAATGTCCTTCAGCACTTTCAAAAAAATAAAGTTAACTTATATATAACTCTATAAGTAATGGACATAAAGTAGAATTTTAAAAAATATATTAATTTAATAGTACTTATATATATATATATATATATATATATAAACGAGTGAGAAGTTCCCAAGGAAATGATTCTTAATTTTTTGATTAATAATTTCTGTATACTACTAATATTGTAATAGTTAGTTAGATTTTAATGATGATAATAGATATACTATATTTTGTAAATACCAACTATGTAATATTGTTTTTTAAATATTAATTTATGTTCAATTTAAAATAACTATTTTTTAATTCATTCACTATCATCATAATACATTTTTTCATGCTTAAAATATATATAGACAATATCACATATGCATATATTTATTTTAAGAATCTAAACAAGTTACAATGTCAAATATTTTAAAATATAAGGCTGAATCGTAGTACATTATAAAAACATCTATTATTTTATTAAAAATTAAAATATTTCTCAAAAAATAAACTAAGATATAAAGTCTTTAAATAGATAAGAAATTTACCATATCTAGTAAATATATAATTTTATAATAAAGTTATTACAAACAATTCTCAATATGTATTTATTTTTAAAATGACATTTATAAAAAGTGAAAAGTTTGATTTTTATTTAAAAGAGTATAAATTTTAAATTATTGTTATGATTTTATATCATATTTATAATTTGATAATAATTTGGTTATTTGATAATTTAACTATATTTTGTTAAAAAAATTATAAACAGTTAGTTCCAATGACTTTTTAATTGATGTCATGAGAGATTTTGGTAAATTGAAGTCATATAAATTTATCAATCATGTTATACATATGATATTTTAGTATCAAAGTTATTAGTTTCATTTGAACTTAAAATTTATATTCATTTTAATAACTAGTTTGCGTAAATTTTCATTATATTTTATAGTTTGCTAACATAATATAAAATTATTTTAAACTTAATTATCATTAACTACTTCAATTTGTTTGCAAAATATCATTATTTAATATAGAATTAAATAGGACACATATCAAATAAGATTATTTTATAATTATACAATCAAGAACAACAATTACATGTTAATAATTTTATCTAATTGTATCACTTGATGCCTTTATTTTTCCATTATTTTCTACAAGATCTTTTTAGCATGTATGTTGTTGGTTGTTTTTCCCTTCTTTCTAACTTTTTCTGCTTTCAAAGATGGATATAAATGCCAAGAGGCATAAAAGTATACTGAAATGCCAGAAAACAAAAAACGTGAGCTCCTACAATAGCATCAAAAAGCTTATGCTACAAAAAGGAGGAACGCTACATCTTTTTTTGGTCATACAAATAAGAGGTGTAAAATTGATTTGTTTAAGATGACAGATAATTTTGATAGTTCTGAGTTGTTTATAGGAGAACATCAATGTTAACCAAATGGTGGTTAGCTTGTTTATCCTACCATTGATAGTGTAACTGTAGATAGTCAACTTTTTGTTCATCCATCCAATAGTCAACTAGCATAAAATACATCTATAGATTTTAGCATGCATCATTTCAATGCGAATCACTCCTCTCTCCAGCTTAGGGAAGTTGTTGGTAGAGAATCAACAGTTGAAATTTCTAATAATATATATCATAATTTAGATATAAATGCCAAGAGGCGTAAAAACTATGCTGAAATGCCATAAAATGAAAAATGTGAGATCCTACAATGACGCTGAGAAGCTTATGCTACAAAAAACATCAGTGTCAACCAACTGAGATTGCTACCATCTGATTCTTATATAGAACAAACTTTAGAGGGGACTGTTTTATTTCAGATGTCAGCTTCACTTAGATTTTTATTTACTACGCTTCTATTTTATTACTGAGCAATGAATCCTAAGTAACTTTGGGAAACATTCAAAGACTATCTTTGTTATGATTACGAGCATGCTTCCTCCTATAATGCATGTATATCCGAGGACATTACAAGAATGACCCTCCAGGATATTAATAAATTCCTAGAACAAATGAGGAAGAGCTTGAGTGATTATCATTTTATTCAATATGATTTGACGGTTGATTATCATGAGCATCTCACTAGAGAAATACAAAGTGATAAATGTAACACCCCCACTGCTATAAGGTACTTACCGGAACATTTTTATGATATTCTAGTACATGCCCTATAAATACGGCGTGTTAACTATCACACTTTCACTTTATCACATAGAAATTTATTCCACTTAATCATGGCATCTACTATTATACAAGAAAGTCACCAAATTTTTAAACAAATTTCCTCTTTTCATTTCATCAATCTGCATGTACATACATTGTAGCTTTCAAAAATTTGTACATGTACATCATCACAACCTAAGGCAAATTATACTACATGAAAGAGGAAATACAAAAGATCTAACTAAATCCTTCAGTCCGGCTGACTGACCTTTGAACCATATCTTTTTCACAAAAGTACAGGAATTAAGCTTCTTGGACAGTTTCTCAGTAGCTAGAATCCTCTCTCGGTCCTGAAATGTCAACGTGCAATTTTGGGTAAGTTTTGTGAATTTAAATAAGGTAACCATCATCGATGGTTCACTCAATTCATGCAATATATCATTTAACGTAACAAATAATTCACGTCATTGCATTTTTTTACATATCCATATAATATCATAGATCACATTCTCATTTAAGAGTTAGACAATTGCATTTCAATCAATCAAACATACTTAATACAATTTGTATGGAATGCACATGTGACTCTTTTCCAATTATTACGTTGTTGTGACCGAGTGCCTAGACTGTTCCTTATCTGTTGTGGATACCGGGCTCATTGATATTGTCCCTTATTCGTTAGGGATACAGGGCTCATTTTACATAGTGAGTCTTTGGCTCTTAATCACATTCAGAGTTTCGAGCTCATTTTCGATGGCTACTCAAGTCACAACTCTCATTATCTGATCATGCATTCATGTATGAAATACATCTCATAATCAATCAATCAATTCAAAAAATAATTAATTCTTCCCATTCACATACAATTAGCACTTCAATATCTCATCCATACATCACAATCATCGGACCTTCGTGTCTAGATTTCAGTACACAACATTACGCATTCATAGGATAAGTCAAAACAGAATTTAACACAACAATAATTGAGTGAGACCCTCTAGGTTACTCACAGATTGCTTCTGAAGCTATTGCCTCAAAGTTCCGGCAACGTCAGGATGTTGACATTCCAATTTCTCCTCTATAACAAACAATATACACATATCACAATTTACCACAATTATAAATATTCATTTATGCACATGTATGTTTATGAAATATGTACAATGCATGTTCATGACAATTCTAGGTATCTTTCCATTATTCTCATCACATAATCATACATATTTCCAAACTCACAGAAGTATCATTTATACTTATGGTTTATACCTCAATAAAACCATAAAAATCAAAATTTATAACTCATTTCTTCAATTCAGATTTTTCCTAAGACACACTTTCAGGTCAACTTTTCATGATCAATCTAATAATAAAAATGAAGTAATTCGAGGGTACTTTCTTCTAGAAAATTGTTCGTCTATCTCTTAAGTTTCTAATGATACTAAGATCATTCAATTTGACTCAGTATCCAATGAGTTATGCTCACAATACCATAGACTATATATAATTGAACTTTTGGTTTGTTCATGATCATACCCTCAAATTGTACAAAGCATAACTTTCAACTCAAATATCAAAAAATTACAAACTTAATACCAATTGAAAGATAAGAAAATGAACTACAACTTTTGTGAAGACACATTTGTCTAATTCGGTCTCTATAAATACAATTTATTTGATAAAAACAGGACATGAACATATACTTTCATCCATCAATTTACTACACCCAATTCTCAACTTCATGTCAATTTTTGAGACTCTTAACGACAGAATTCAAATTTGATTTCTCATGAAAAATGTAGCCGTATGTCTCTAGTTTAATCCAGATCAAGAATCATCTCATTTGGATAATTATAGAACAAGTTATGGCGAATATACAGAAGCTTAATTAGTGGAAATGTTATAACTACCATTTTCCAGCACCCTCTTCATCACCATTTAGTCTCTCAATCCTTCTTTAAAACAACTCATAAATACCATTAATGCATTAAAACAGACCATAAATCTATTTATTGCAACATCAACGTTACACATATTGCAATTCAACTCCTCTATCATGATCATTGAACACTAAACTATCATCATAAATGCTTCATTTAGCAAAACCATGAAGATTAATAGATTACTTAGTTGATTTACCCAAAGCTTCTTCAATCACAATGAAACCCTAGCTCCTCCATCATATACGATCATCACACTTTTAAAGTGGAATAGGTTGGGTCTTTTAGTAACAAGATGGAGAAGACAATGAATCTTGAAGAACAAAGTGAAAAAGTTGAACAAAAATCAATATGAAGAGGGTGAGGTGGGATGGTCGTGAGTGAAGGAGAGAAAGATAAAAAAATGAAGAAGATGAAGGAATGAAGCATATATTGTAAATGGACAAGAGAAAGACCATAATATGGTCTTTAATTTGGGTAAAAGCATAGTAGTGGTGAGCAATAGTGACACTTGTCACTTTCTTATGATCCCACTTTGGTCTTTTAAATAAACTAATCTATCCAATTTTCAACCCAATTTTCAATGACACTTGTCAATAAATCTTAATGTCACATATTAAAATTTCCACTGACATTTTACATTTATTTCTATCGCTATTCATCAATTGTTCTATCATTTGGCATTTTTTCTGGTCCAAAAATACCCTTAAATTCTAGAAAATCCTTAAAATTTCACCAAAAATTCTAAATAAATGCTTATACTCTCAAAAATCAATTTTCAATACAAATGATTCACAATTCCAATTATAATCACATTTATAGATCAATTATACCTGGAAATGTCAATGAACGCATGCACAGCCATTTTAATGTGTGCAAAAATTCAAATTCACATGCGTGTATGCTAACATTATGCATGAGCATGAAAATGCATTTTTCTTAATCTCTCCGTGATATCACTTGTACCGTATTTTAGGGTTCTAACCCTTAGTATGGGAACAGAATGTTGCATTACGAATTCATCACTTTCTTCATTTTCAAATGTTTTCTTTAATTTGTTTTCATTAGTTTAGTTTCATTTTATTTTATTATTTGAAAACCAAACCAAACCACCCACCCCATAACCTAAACACCAATTATTTTCATAACAAAAGTTAATTGAACGCTCTCTGTAGGATCGACCTAGACTCACCACTACTATAGATGTAGGTTTATTTTATTTTAAGTAGTGTTATGATACGCTACTTTTATATCTTTTGTAACTAAACAATTTGATTATATCATCTCCCTAAGAGGTCTCTCACATCATTATATGTTGCCTTCATCTTCTTCAATTATTTTTTTATTGCCTAAGAAAGAAAATCCCATTTTCCTTCTCTTCCTTAGGTGTTAAACCATCTTTAGAAGGCATACTTATAAGCTTTGCAAAGAAACACTAATTTATATACATCTTTTCTTAACTTATTTTACTTTACTGTTTCCTTTATATATATATATATATATATATCCAGCCAAGTGTATTTCTTATTTCAGGTATAATTTTTTGTAATTTTTCCTATATATCTTTTTTAGCTAAAAGACGTATCATAACTTTATTAGAAGTAATGGAAACTTCTAAAGCTCTTTCCTGAATATTTAATCCATAAAAAAATTATGAACCCCCTCCGCTATAATGGTATCAGAGCCAATGCCTGATTTAGTAAAACCAACTATTGATAATTTGTTAGATATATTTGTTTTATTTAAATTGATATGTTTATCTTGTTGGATTATTAGTATTGAAGTAAGCTTTCTTATATTACTCTTATATTATTTTCTTACTCGTTAAGCTTGGATAATCACTCCTCATGAATTGTGAATTTAAGATATTAAAGGAGCAAGAAGATTCTTTAAAAATAGATAAAGAATTAATTGAAATTCAGAAAGCAATAATTTATTATGGACAAAAGATTGTACAATATTGTGAACAAATAACACTTGATATAGAATCATTAATAAATCATCAGACTATTAAAAAGGAAAAAGATAAACAGATAATAACTTATGATAAAAAAGATGAAAGAGGAAAAGAAATAATAAAAAATCCTTTTGTTATTCATTTAGAGAAATTACGAGATGTCAGAAAGTAATTCTGAAAATGAAAATTATAGTATTCCTAATGTAGATAATTTAATAACTCAAATAGAAAATATAGATCTTAAAGATAATAATTTTATTAATATTAAACCTACAGGTATAAAAACAGAAAATCCAAATATTACAGATATTCTTAGTACTAGCACAAAACCAAAAATTAGATATAAACAAACGCAAAGTTTTGATAAACCAATAATTGGATATGCTGGACTTATGTATACTGGAGCTTCTGAAAAGTATACACCTTATGAAAAAATGAAGGCTGATACAATAAATCCTTTTGGGATATATTTAGATTTAGATTGTATTGCTAATACAGAAGAAGCAATTGGTAAATGGGAAACTGCATTAAGAATAGCTATTGTTGTAAATAAAATGGATTTTGAAACTATGAAAGGATTTATGGAGAAAGCGTTATTAAATAGTGCTCAAATATTTTGGCAAAATGTTAACGAAGAAACTAAACAAGAATTATATTCAGACCCAGATAATTTGATAACCAGAATAGTAGAAAAATTTTGATTAGAATTTCATGGTGAAGGTAAATATGTTAAAGATCCTAATACGATAACTAGATATACTACTGCCTTGATGCAATTACAATTATGTGATATATGTGAAATAGAAAAATATATATGTGTGTTTCAAGATTATTATTATCACATTTATAATCAAGTTACAGATACTAGTAATTATTTGCCCTTATTTTT
>JAOTAY010019850.1:0-14195 GCA_025629805.1 Erythroxylum baracoense
TGAGTATACATTTGAGGAATTATATGAAAAAGTTGATGCTAGACCTCTTATCAAAGAACGGCCTTTTCCTTTAAGCCCCCCAGACTACCCTTTTGATTAGTAACTCCATGCATCCCAATTAACTGGCTTGGTTAAGGAGCATACCTTAAGTAATGACAAATTCGTTCGTCATTTTTACACCTATGCTCGGTTCCATAATCACCTAGCCATTAATTTCTGTGGCATTAGGGAGCCCCATGCATTCACCACCTCTAACATTTGCCACCACTTTGATCTTCCCCTTGTCACTGCTGCCATTTTGACCAACTCATCCATAACTACCTTATGGACAATGTTGCTCGCACCCTCTATCAAAAGGGCGCTGAATGGCATCGACCACGCTATACTGAGCTTTACCTTAAACACTTTGAGTTATAACTAGAGGCTCGTCCTTGGTTGCATTTGGTTTGTAACAACATCGTTCCCACTACCCACCTAGCCAATGTCACTAAATGCCAAGCTCTCTACATCTACCACCAAATGACTGGTCGTCCGGTCAACACAGCTAACGATATTGCCTCTGCCCTCTATGACTCCATCAATACACCCAAACTAACATACTCCATAGCCTTCCCTCACTTTGTTTCTGACATTTTCAGCACCCACAACGTCCTTGAGTGTAATAACGACAGCTATTTTAAACCAGCCCCACTCTTTAGGTACGACTGCCTAAAACACCCTGCCCTTACACCGTCACCCCTTCCCATACTTGTATCTAATGTTGGTATAACCTCAGCAACCGATGCATCCACTGAGCATAACTAGCTAGCTTCGGAAGTCCCTGAACCTGTCACCTTAGCGACCCTTGCTACCAAGCTTGACAGACTTTCTGCCGATCTCGACCAACTCAGTCTCACTCTTTTTGCAAGATCTAGCAACGGACGCATCGAGATGCTATGTATATCAGGACATGCGTTATCGTCATCCCATAGATGTTTTACTGGCTGAACGCCTACAATTCCAATTGCCCTCTGCTGAGGATGAACCATGGCGCGACGATGGCACATTTGGGGAGGGCACGTCTAGAGCAGGTCTATTTGGTTTGGATCGTCTAGGTCCACAGCTGATTCCCCTGCAGAACAATCTTGAGTCAATTTGTATTTTGTCTTGTTGTTTTCTCTTTGAGTCTTTATGTTTTTAGTCTTGAGTTTCCTGGATACTTAGTTAACTTTTCTGATGTCTTTTCCCTGGTTGATCTAACATATGTTGAATGTTGTATTTATTTCATTGGCTATTGTGATATTGCCTATCTATTCATCTAATGTTTATCATCTCGACGTGATTATGCTTTAACTCTTTCAATCTTGCGGACAATATTGTGTTTAAGTGTGGGGGAGGAAACCAAACAGTTTCTTCACGCAGCATTTTAGCCACTTAAGTGTCATTTGTGCATTATCTTTTAAGTTTTGAAATTGGTCTTTCAGGTGAAATTGTAATTGCATGCATTTTTTTATCTTCTCCACGTTTTTGACACTTTTCACTGCGGCGAAACTTTTCCAACTTTTTACTTCGCTGCGGCCAACACTTAAACAATGCTCCTAAATTAGGTTCTTAATACTTCTGTGACTGAAAAGTTTTGAAAAATTCAAAGTTTTACATATGCTTTTGGAAAACTATCCGTGCTTTTAAATGATAGTTGATTTTGGTTAATTCCATTTTTAATGTTTTCAACAAGAAGTAAGTGAGGGTACGTTAAGGAAGTGGTGCTATGCATTTTTAAACCTTGAGATTGCTTAATTAAGATACTAACCTTGTTGGAAGGATATTTGGGCCTGAATTTTTTCATTTGTGTGTATCTGCTTAATTTTAAATCTCTCTAGAACTTGTTTTAATTCTTAATCAAGGATTGATGAACTAAATTTTGTGAAAATGAAAGAGACGTTCATTGCAAAACCTTTCTCACCCAAACATAAACCCCACACACTTAACCATTGCTAGCCCTTTGAGCCATCTTTTTGAGTGCATGCACACTTTTATAAATTGATGTAAATATTTTATCTCCAGTCTTCTAAGTTTAAGTGTTTTTGAGTAGAATTCTTAGGTTGGGTTAAAAAAAGGGCAATGTCTTTTACGAGACCAGTGTGATGGTGTGCTGCTACTATAGTTCAGTACAGAATACACAGTGACAACTTTGGTACTTCAAATGCACTAGTTTTAAGTTTCTTAAATAGTTCCTTCAAACATTTGAGGAACCTAGTTTGAGTCTAATTATGAAATTTTTCCAAACAATCATTTTGCAGTATAGTATATAAAAAAAAGGAGCTGCTATATTAGAATTTTAAATCTTTTCTTTGGAACAGCTGACACTCATTTCATGAGGATGATAATTGTGATGCATGTCACTCATCTTGTTTCTTTTATTCCATCCATTTCACTTGGCCTTCATTCATCATTACAACCCTGAAAGTCCTCTTGATTTGCAAAGTTATAGTTCTTGTAGTGGAGAGGTAGAACTATCACAAGCTTATGGTAGAGAATGAATTAAGCAAATTTTAGAGTGAAATTATCCCAAGACAAGTGAGTTGAGAGTTAAACAGTTTCCCCTGAGATAAGTCTCTTTTGCTCAATCTCTTGGATTAAATACTTGTAATGTTGATCTTCTTGGCGTTCTTTCAGCCTGCTTTAGTTGATTTATGAGAAAATCATTTTATTCATTTTCTGCTCTCATTTTTAAGTATGGTCGGTATTTCCTTTTGCACTTGTATTCCTTTAACTTTTATGAGATTTGTCCAGGAGTACAAAGGTCTAAGTGTGGGGGAATTTGATTGAACCCAAGTCTTCTATATTATTCAGTGATATTTTTATAGTTTTTGTTGTACTTTTTGGCTCTTTTTGTTGGACATTGTGCTTAATTTAGTTCAAGAGTGCTTGTTTTGAATTAATATAATTTGAGGGTAAAATTTTCATAATTAGTTAGTAATTGTACTCACTTGGTTCATAGGACAATTGATATTGCAAACTATTGCTTTTCATTGCAAGACACTCAAGAAGTGGAGCCAAGAGTAAGGACCAAGAAATTGCTGAGCCATAAGATCAAGGAAGAAGACCTTTCAGGATAAGTTAACCACGACGAACTCATCACTTCGTCACGGTGAAACCTTCAAATCAATAGCTTAAACCTTTCAGGAAAATTTGGCCATGACGAAAACTTCGAAGCAGCAACCTGAAACCTGAAACCTGAATCATTTTTGGAAATCTCATTTACCCATACATATGAGCCTACGCGAATATCACTTAAAAAACCCTATTTTGGGATAAATAAGGGGAGAGGCGACAGAGAGAGGATGATTGACTTTCCTTTATTTCTGCTCTCTAAATATAAAAAAAAGCTCTAACCTCTTCCATATTTTTCTTTCCACTGTAAAACCTCTACCATGGGTGATTCAGATTCATTCCAAATTGTGAAGTTTCTGAGTGCAATGAGTGGCTAGGTGTTTCTTTTCCTCTTGAAGGTGCAGCAATGGCTGGAGTTCAATGGGCTGAAAAAGGGGAGTAGTTTAATCCATGGTTCAACTATGAATTTATAACATCCTAGGTCTAGGATTTATGATTTGTAGTTAAGCTATTTGACTATGGTTTTAATCAAATGTTGGATATTCATTATGTGTAGGATGGATTGGTTTATGTAGAACTCTGAGCTTGAATGTATGAAGTTTCATATATGTCTATTTAAAATCTTATTGATTCTCTCTGATCTTGCATGGTTATGTTTGATGTTAAGATGATTTTAGATTCCATTTAACCCATTGCATTGGCTAATCCTACTACACACACTAAGAGCAGTTAACGGAATTTTCAAAAAAATGGAGTCTTATTGATTAAGATCCTAGACTTGAATAGTCTTTCAAGGTTTATCATTTTGAAGCTTAGTGACTTATACTTTCACTTAAATCAATTTCGAACTATAATGACCAAAACTCTCATTCAAGAGGACTTTATCACTATTTAGTCTTTTGCGTTTTTCATCCTTCAATTTTCTTTACCCCTAAAATCCAAAAACATTCGTTTTACATTCAATTTTGTTCTATTAATAAGATCAAAAATCAAAAAGAAAAACCCCTTTTCTCTAAATTAGTTTGCATAGCATGAAAAGTACGTTAACTTAGGTTCAATCATTTTAGGTTCCGATTAAGTGAATGACCCGAGGTTCAATCATTTTAGGTTCAATCATTATTAGAATTGTATTCCAATAATGCAATTCTTGGAATACTTTAATTCAACCTCTAAGAGCTTAACAAACAGGTCGAATCAAAGACTTTCAATGAAAGCAAGGAGTGGGCTGTAAAAAAATTTCTCCTAATGCCTAGGTGTCTCTCTTTAAGGCTTGACATATATCACTCTTGTATGTAGCCTATTTGTCATCAATGTAAGACTATCACTGGTCACTTAGTAATTTGTTCAAATGTCACACATTTATTAATCCATTTGTCACTTTATAATTTGTCTCTTAATTTCTTTATTTTTCTTAATCTAAATTACCTGAAATTTTCAATAGCTTTCTTATACATCTTAAATGCCTCAAAAAATGCAAAATTTATTTTAACACACACCAATTTAATTATCCAAGACAATTAATCCATAATTCACCAAAAATTCCAAAATAGTAACTATTATCATTATTTTATTACACACTAATTTAATTATCCAAAACTCACAATTTAATCACATTAATAATTCACTTATACCCGAAAAAATGTCAATGAATGTATGTATAATTATTTCATGAATGACAACATTATTCACTTGCATGTGTATGCCATAAAATGCATGAAATTCAATTATAAAGTCTCAACAAATTCTTATTTATAAAGCATCCTAGGGTTTTAACCCTAATCATGGGATGTTACATTCAGGAGTTATTGAAAAAGGGTTTCATTAGGCCCAGTGTGTCACCTTGGGGAACTCCGATATTGTTTGTAAAAAAGAAGGATGGGACTCTAAAGTTGTGTATTGATTATCGATAGTTAAATCGAGCAACAGTTAAGAATAAGTACCCATTGCCGAGGATTGATGATTCGCTTGATAAATTACAGTGAGCTGAGGTATTCACAAAGTTAGATTTGAGATTAGGATATTATCAATTGGAAATAGCTGAGACTGATATACCAAAGAGTGCATTTAGAACAAGATATAGGCACTTCTTGTTTTTGGTGATGCCGTTTGGATTAAAAAATACCCTGGCAGCTTTTATGGCCTTGATGAATAAGGTATTTCAACCTTATTTAGATCACTTTGTAATTATGTTTATTGACGATATTTGGTGTATTCAAAGGGTAGAGAGGAGCATGCGGAACATCTGAGGTTGGTTCTACAGATAATGAGGGAGAAACAGTTGTATGCCAAGTTCAATAAATGTGAATTTTGGCTTGATCAAGTAGTATTCTTGGATTATATTGTATCTAGACATAGCATACAGGTAGAACCAAAAAAAATAGAAGCAGTGATGAAGTGGGAAGCTCCAAGAAATGTGACTACTATCTGAAGTTTCTTAGGATTAGCTAGTTATTGCAGAAAGTTTATTGAGGTGTTTTCACTAATCTCAGCCCCTTTGATTAAACTTCTGAGAAAAATATGCCTTTTAGATGGAATGATGATTGTCAAAGAAGTTTTAAGGAACTGAAACATCGGTTGACTATAGCACTAGTGTTGACTATTCCTTTAAGAACTGGTGGATATGTAGTATACAGTGTTCTTCACATTAAGGATTGGGATGTGTGTTGATGCAATATGGCAAGGTGATAGCCTATGCATCGAGACAATAAAGGTCTCACGAGACGAACTATCTAGTACATGATTTAGAACTTGCCGTTGTAGTATTTTCTTTGAAGATTTGGAGACACTACTTGTATGGTGAAACTTTTCAGGTATTTACTAATTATAAAAGTTTGAAATATCTAATAAGTCAGAAGGAGTTGAATATGAGACAAAGGTGATGGATAGAGTTGATGAAAGATTATGATTGTACAATTGAGTATCATCCTGGCAAAGTTAATATGGTAGCTGATGCATTAAGTAGGAAATCCAATAGCAGTGTGGCTCAAATACAATTATCGAGGTTGCTTAACCTAGTTCAATTGAGAGCATTAAATGTTGAATTGAAATTGAGACAAGATAAAGCATTGATAGCCATACTAAAATTGAGACCGATGTTGCACGATTAAATTAGAAGAGCTTAGAGTAAAGATCCTAAAAAGGTGAAACTAATTGAGAAGATTAAGATGAATATAGATTCTGAATTTAAATTGAGAGGTGAAACATTATGGTTAAAACAGAGGTTGTGTGTGCTTGATGTGGGTGAATTGAGAAAGGAAATTGTAGAGGAAGCGCATGTAGCAGCTCATGCTATGCATCCTTGTACTACCAAGATGCATAACACATTGAGGCAACAATTTGGGTGGCCAGGGATGAAAAAGCAAGTGGCTGAATCTGTGGCTAAGTGTTTTACTTGCCAATAAATCAAAGCATAGCATCAAGCTCCAGTTGATAAGCTACAATCATTGACTATTCCATAGTGGAAATGGAAGATAATCACGATGGGTTTTAATATGGGCTTACCGAGGACTCCCAGGCAACATGATGCCATTTGGGTCATTGTTGATAGATTGACCAAGTTAGCTCATTTCTTGCCAGTGAAAGAGAATAACTCACTAGATCAGTTATCTCAGAGATATGTGAATGAAGTAGTGAGATTACACAAGGTTCCAGTGTCTATTGTGTCGGATAGGGATCCTAGACTTGCCTTGAGATTTTAGGGTAGCTTATAGACAGCTTTGGGTACAAGGTTGAACCTTAGTACTACATTTCATCCTCAAACAGATGGGCAGAGTGAGAGGGCAATCAAGACTGTTGAGAAAATGCTTAGAACATATGTATTGGAGTTTCAAGGAGTTTGGGACCAGTAAATTGCTTCGATTGAATTTGCTTACAACAACCACTACCACAACAGTATTGCAATGGCACCTTGTGAGGCATTGTATGGTAGAAAATGTTGATCACCTCTATAATGGGATGAGGAAAGTTTGAGAATGATGGAAGGCCCATATCTTATACAAGATACTGTGGATAAGGTAAATTTGATCTGAAGCTGAATAAAAGTAGCACAAGATAGATAGAAGAGTTATGTCAATCAGCACAGAAAGGATATGGAATTCAGTATAGGAGACAAAGGATTTCTGAAAGTCTCGCCTTGGTGAGGAGTGTTGAGATTTAGTAAGAAGGACAAGTTAAGCCCTAGGTACATTAGTCCTTATGAGATTATAGAGAGGGTAGCATCATTGGCGTACAGATTAGCCTTACCAAGTGAAATGTCTCAGATATATAATGTTTTTCATGTGAGCATGCTTAGGACGTATAGATCTTATCCGATGCATGTATTATCGGCTCAAAAGATTGAAATTTCTAGTAATTTGAGTTATATTGAGAAGCCAGTCAATATAGTGGGATATCAGGCAAAACAGTTGAGGAATTGGGAAATTGCATTGGTGAAAGTCCTACGAAAAAATCACTTGAGTGAGGAAGTGACTTGGGAATTAGAAGAGCATATGAAAAAGCAATATCTGCACCTATTTCATGAATCAGGTAAGAATTTCAAAGACAAAATTTTTTAAGGATGGGAGAATTGTAACATCCCATTATCCCATGATTAGGGTTAGAACCCTAGGATACTGTATATGAGAGTTTATTGAGAATTTAGAAGTGCATTTCATGTATTATATGGCATACACATGCATGTGAATAATGTTGTCACTCATGAAAATAATTGTACATGCAATCATTGACATTTTTCGGGTTTAACTGATTTTAATGCGATTAAACTGTGAATTATGAATTAATTATCCTGAAAATTGATTTGGTGTGTACTAGAATTAATTTCACATTTTTGGAGACATTTCAGATATTTTGGAAATTTATCAAAAATTTAGGGTATTTTAGGCTAGGAAAAATATAGAAATAAAAGACAAATAGAAATGTGACAAATGGACTACTGAATGTGTGACAATTAGACAAATTACTATGTGGCAAGTGGAGCAAATAGGTAAGTCACATTTGGTAGCCTCATATGGAGGACAAATGTTGTACATGCAATGGTGACATATGGCAATGTATCTTGGAGATACCTATGTCACATTTTTGTGTTTGGCAAGGGAGATTTTTGCAGCTCTTTTGTATCTTCACCAAAATCACCTTCACCAAAACTCTCTCCTCACTATTCATCACCGAAACACCATCTTTACTCATTTTGCTATATTGGCTTTTGGTTAATTCATCAACGTGACACCTTGTGAAGAGACCACTTTAGACCATATGCTATCTCTCTATTCTTGTCCATGCACTGAAATCTCTTCTAACCCCTCTCAACTATTGGAATTCTGCTAAGGCAAGTAAGTTATGCTTAAAGTTGTATGGGCAGTGTAAATGATATTAAAATGAGGTTTTAATGTTTGTAAAATGGATGCATGCATGAGTGGTGTATGTTTTCATGCTTGTGGATTGATGTGTGCGTCAATGGTGTGGATGCATGTGTGGGTGGTGAAGGAAGAAGCAAATTTGTGATATGATTAACAAGCTGAAGGATTTTAGCAATGAAGTGAGCTTGAGTATGTTATATGTAGTGTTTTTCTGAACATACTTCTATATTTTGGAAATAATATGATATGTGAATATCCAAATTGGATGTATTTTTATTTAGAGTAAACTAGAGACATATGGATACATTTTTCATTCAATAATCTAATTTCAAATATGTCCTTAAGAGTCTTGAAATTTGGCTTGAAGTTGAGAACTGAGTTTTATCGAGGTATGAAAATAGTTTGTAGCTTTTTGATTATAACTCGCATGATATTGAACCAAAATGCATGGAATTGATGTCATTATACACTTAAGACATTGTATAACATTTGATTAACAGAAGGTGTTATCTAAATACCTCATTGTCTAGGTTATAATGGTCATACAAATCTGACCTGAAATCTACTTATGAAAATTTGGAAAAAATGCAGAACATGTGATATGGAAAAATATGAAATAGGTACTGTTTTGCGGTTTATGAACAATCATGAATTGTTGAACTATGCATTGATGTTACTGAACTGAAACTGAAGTAAAAATGAAGAGGTCCTCAACTATAAATGATAGAATTTTGATAATGAAGTGTTTGATAAATTGGATATCATGTTATGGAAAAGGATAAGTTTCATGAATGATATTATGTAGTTGAAGAGGTTTAATTAATTAATTAAAGTTTGATAATTTCATGAAAACAAATTGGTATGTGAATGAGTATGGAACAATGTTGTGTTTGTGCTAAAGTAATATAGAAAATTGGAGTGAACTTGGTGTTATAATGTATGTGAGTTTCAAACAAACAGAAGAAAGGAGGAAGAAAAACATAGCAGGGCACGATCATGGAATTGCACAATCACAACCCTCACGAAAAATGAGGTGCACGATCATGACTCTGCCAAAAAAGATGGAAGTCGTGACCATGCACCTGCACGATTGCGACTCTGCTGAGAAAGGAGGAAAGTCACGTCATGCACTTACACGATCGTGACCTGAGAGGAAATGCAAAGGGTGTTATTTTTGAGTGATTTTCGGACTATTAATGCCTAGGATGTTTCCATACGAAATATTAAGGTTGAAATGAGTTCTTAAATGAATTTAATTGATGTTGAAAGAAAGAATTAAAGTGAAAAAAATTATTAAGGATTAAAAGAATGTTTTGAAGGTGTTATAAATTGTTTATAAAGAGTATTAAAGAAACATACCCGAGATATTGTCATTCAACATGCATGATACATGATACATTCATAAATGTATTTATGACTGATTATTGTTATGAAAATGCACAAGAGTGACATATAAATGTATATGATCGCATATAGAGTAATACGTCGAACGACGACCACTTCCAGACATTGTCGGGACTTCAAGGAAATAAGCGAAAGAGAGCATTTGTGAGTCAACCTAGATGATCTTCCAGGATTGATTGATTGATTATGTTTAATTTCCAATTATTGAACTGTTTGTGATCTTTATATGAATTTTAGACTTTAAAGGTCTAAGAAGTTTAATATTCAGGAATGTATTGGAAATGTTATATTTGTATCTGAAATTTGAATGATATATGTTTGCTACTAAACTCTGATTGATTTCTAAATACTTAACGAAAGTTGAATACCTAACTAAGGTCCGATGAATATAAGATTATGTCTGTGCATCATATGTGAAAGCTATTTATGGTATATTCTATTATCTAATGCATTTCATTAAATGCATGATCAGTTAAAGGCATTGTGATCAGAGTAGCCAGTCTAAAAGAGCTTTAAGCTTAGAAATTTTATACGTAGAGCTTTGATCCATTATTTCTATATCTGACTGAGCCAATGGGCTAGTATCTATATCTATATCTGAAAGGCATTCAGTCACAACAAATAATAACGAATCTGGAGTCTCAAATGCATCTACAATTATGATTATGAAATATATGCTTGTGAAATCTTTTCTGAAGTTGTGATGTTAACGTGATATGCCATGATAATGTGATTAATTGGGCTGTGCAAGTTCTAAAAGAATGTGTGTGATGTGTATGACATTCATTATGTCTTATTGCGATGAGAAATGTTGTGGAATAGGTTGGTTGTATGATATTTGTGTGTGTGCCTGAGGTAAGATCATTAATGATGGTTTGCTCATTGAGTTAACAAAACTCATCAAAAATTGCAATGTGACTTTTCAGATACGAGATAGGAGACCTAGATTCCTAAGATCTTCTAAAAGAACATTTTGGACTAGGTATGGCTCAAAGTTCTGTCAGCTGGCAATTAAGGAGTTGTAGCTATAACTATGTAGTTTTTTAATATATCATGTAGAACTTGTGTATAAAGGTTGTAAATATTGATTTTAATGTCTACTATGTAAACCTTTGTGAATGAACTAAAGAGATGAGGTTTCTAAGTGTTGTGTTTTTCTTTATGATGCCATTTAAGAGACTAGGTTTGATCCAGCATACCATTGTCATAGGATATGCACTTGAATATCCTTTGGATGTTCGGGTATGTACTCTATGGTAGTTGGATGCGACAGTTTAAGCCCCATTTCTCCCATTTTCTCAACCCTAACCCTCTAAATACTCTTTTTCTCTTCTTTCACCTCTCATATTCGCTCTCTAAGTAATAGCCCACCTCCACAGCTTCTTTCTTTCTCTCAAATCACTCTTCACTTTTATTTGATTTTCACTCTTTCCTTTCATCCTTCATCTAGAGTATCATTACTATCACACAAATATAGTGATTCACACCCAAAATCACATTTTTTGAGTGGTTGTTGCAAGATTTTCTCTACACTTTCTTTCTTTTATGTTTTTGGGGTTTTCTTTTGTGTTTTTGTTGTGTTTTCTTCATTTTTTGCAGGTCATAGTCAACATTATGGCTCCAGGAATAAAAAACTCACAAAATGCTCAAACCTTAAAGAAAAAGCGTAGGTGTTAGGGATGTGTTAGGTAATGATGCACATGATTTAGCCAAGGATTTTGGGGCTCCTTTTCCAATCATCTTTAAAGAAGAAGGTAAAAAGTTCCAAACTCTTTCTTCAAAAATAATTACTGCACCATAATATTTTTATTTTTCAATTTTAGAAGATTTATATTTGAAAGAAAAATTTGAGGCTTTAAGTGCTAGAATTTAATGGGATAAATTTATACCTTAAATTTTACACTACTTTATACTATCACTCAAGTAAGTTGGATAATTTTTGGTTTAGATTGTATGGAATACCTTATAATTTGGATTATGATGTCATGAAGGAAATAATTGGCTTTCCAAAATCATACATTGTTAGAAAACACATCAATTTTCATTATAAGGAATATTAGAAAAATTAATATGGTTGGATGTGTTTAATCCACACAATGCACCTAATAATGTGATTTAGAATCCTAAACAGTTGTTTTTACATAAATTCATATGTGACGTTGTCTTCGATAAAAGTCAAGTAGCAAGTGTTCTAAAAATACTTATTTAACCTTTGGTAAGTGGATCATAAGGTTCAAGTTTGTACATCCAACTATATAGTTTTCAAACGATATTTACTTCAATTAATAAGAAAAGTAGTTATTTATGAATGGAATTTCTTGTAACTTCTCTAGCTCACTTTTAGGGTGTTACTATTGATACGCTAACCCCTAATTTTCTTGAGTATTTAAATCACATGCATTTTTGGTGAGGGTAGATCTTAGAGTGCTATGACATGAAACTCTGAGATACCATCTCAAAATCAAAAGTTAAACACAAGATAGGATAGCTAAATGAACCGTGTTTAAATGTTGATTCATTTGATATACTACACTTAGTGATTAATGCCTTAGAATTGTTTAGGATACTCAATTTAGCTCATATTTGATCTTAGGTACATTTTAGAAGTGAAGTAAAGCTAAAGTGACCTGAAAGCATGTCCATTGAAGCCATCTTCTCAATTTCCATAATCTATTAATTCAAGGAGCATAAAGAAGAAGAGGATTGAAAGAAGAAGAGGAAAGATAGAATGTCAAGTGAAGAACAAAGAAAGGAGAAGTCTCGCAGCATATATTGGATAGCATGGGTGTGAGAAATTTGTCACACATATATAGTACCCCTCATAGCCGTGAGAGGACCATGCACAATCGTGCATACATAGCCATACAAGGACATACACAGCCTTGAGGTACTCTCATACCCTTGAAAGTTAACTCACGAGCGTTATAAAGATAGATGTCCCTATTAATGCGATATGTCCCTTAATTTAAGCCTAAATTTTACTACATAACGAAAAGTGTGTGATGGCTGAAAGGAAAATCGAGATAGACCTAGTCGAAAATACTTTTATTTTATTTTCTTCTCAATTTGTCTTCGTTCTTCAATGCTGATAGGGAGGCCAAGGAGCATATTAAACTAATTGTTGTTATGTATCGCTTTCTTTACCTCTTTTTGTATTGTTTACTTTATCTTGTATGAATCAATTGGGTATAGTATGAGAATGATTTTAATGCTCTATTGAATCGATTTTCAATAAAACCCATAGCTAGGGCTTGAATGTGATACGTAATAGTCGTGATGAAAGTCATATAAGGCAAATAATGGTGTTAAATCATTAGAGATAACATAGCATAAATTTAATAATCCGAGCTTATGAGATTAATGCTTAGATTGGTCCATTTTTCTCACTTATAATGCGGCTATCTAAATAAACTTAAACAGCTTGTTCTAGGATTCTTGATAGTTACAATTAATTAACGAGCTCTTCTTGATTAACTACAGCCTAAGGAAAAACTGGAGTTAACAGAGCTTATTGTTAGTTCACAATCAATAGTCTTAATTGAGCTGTAAAGGTGATAATTCAATGACATCTTTAAAATTATGCTTAGCCTAAGATTAAACCAAAGAACTAGATTTCAACTTATTCATCAATTTTATCACTTTTCTGTTGTTTAATTTGATTTGTTTTTGTTGATTCAGTTTTACTTTGTTTTCTAATTTGCTTCAAACCAAAAACCCCCTAGTTTTACTTATACAAATAATTTAGGAAAATAATTGGAATTAATCTCTGTGGGATCGACCTAGGCTTATTGCTAGCTATAGTTTTAGTTTAGATATTTTTGTAATGTTAAAATGCGTTACCAATTTTACCGTCTTTACTAGGGATTATTATCCTTTGCTTTTCTGAATTTATTTGTTTAGTTTTTCTGGTTATTATTATTGCTTTTTATCTTTTTAACTTTTTTTTATTTGGTTAGTTACAGTATATGACATGATCTTCTCACACTGGTGAATTGAAATTTGATCCAGAACTTGAAAGAACAATACACATAGTAAGAATACAAGTTGTACAAAGTTCCAAGGATCCATCATCATCTAACAGAAAACTTGACTCTTCACCAGGAATTCAAATAGCTTTAAATTTACTTTCTGTTTCTTCTACTGATTATATTTCTGAATTTCATTCTAAAATGGCTGAAAACAATAATCACATTCTTAAGTGTTAGTAGTGTGCCTTAGGCCAATAGTCATGTGTGACATTTTTACTGACAATTATCATTTATATATAATGAGGTATTCTTTTATATATGCATGTATATTGTTTATGTAATGTGATTTACATTCCATGAATAGTATTAGGCTTAT
>JAOTAY010019851.1:0-14195 GCA_025629805.1 Erythroxylum baracoense
ACTTCTAGCTAACACTAATTATACTTCATCTAACAATGAAGAAGAGGTAAAGCTTATACTTACTTGATTTAGCTCCATATTCTTCAAATTCTTCAAGATTTCCACAAACCCTAGCTTTTCTCTTTTTCTCTTCTTCTTCCTCTCTTCCACAACACTCTCTTCTCGCACAAGACAACAATTACTTCTTCTAACTTACACTCTTAATTATTGTAAGATGACCCTTATGCCCTTCTACTTATGCCTTATAACCTTTAGACTTAAGTGATCTACCAAGATTGCCCTTCATGTATTCTTACTACATTTATACTTTAATTCCATCAATTTAAGCAATAAATCCTCCCAAAATTGGCATGCTAGTTGCTCCAAAATAATAAATCTATTAAGACCTCAAAAAATTTTAAAAATTTTCGGGCCCAACAGTTTCTTTGGAAGTGATTGATGCAAAAGCTCCTTCCACTTCTTTGTCTTATTCTTTAAATACCTTTTGTTTTTTGAGCCGCCCTAGGGTTTTTTCGAGATCCAATAGATCCAAAAATCCCTTGAAACATTATGTTTTTGATTGTCTGTGCATCTACTTGGCATGCAGACCACAATGAGACCATATCCTGGGCTTCTGTCATGATCGTGGCTTATGGGCCACGATCGTGGGCTGACTCTGGTGCTTCTGTCATGATTGTGGACTATTTTACTATGATCGTGGATCGTTGTTTCAGCCCTAGTGTCTATGAAACTTCTCCTTTCTTCAATGTTGACCCTGAAACACTAACAAGCACATCAAGGTACCTTAAAAACATAATAATTAAGCTTGAAGACTTGTACTAACCCATAAAAGACTTCAAACATAAATAATTAGAAAACTAACATAATTCTAACCTAAGCATATACTAAACAATTGAATTAACAGTTAAATACATATCAAGCTAAGCCCTAAAACACGATGAAATTCACACTTATCATTTTTATGACAGAATCTATTACTATAATTTCAATGTAATTCATAATTATTATTTTGGGATTCATTTGTAGCAAGTAATGGCTTGGGATAACATAACCTAGGTTAAATGGCAAGAGCATATGTAGTTGTTGCTTAGATTGGTCTGTCTTCCTAATTTGTAATGTGGTTGTCAAATTAAATTAACAGATCATATCCTATGTTATTCAGTGGCTAGGTTTAATTAAAGATCATATCTTAATTAAACATAAACTAAGGGAAAATCGGGATTAATAGAGCTTGTAGTTAATCTATGAATAATAGTTTAAGGAGAGGTAAATGAACAACAATTAACTATTTTTAATTTGGTTATAGGCCAAGATTGAACCAAAGAACTAGACTCCCAACGAATTCATCACTTCCATCATTTTTAGATGATTTATTTAATTTGTTTTCATTAGTTTAGTTTTATTTTTATTTTCTTATTTCAAACCAAACAAACCCCCCTCATAATCTTAGCACCAGTTATTTTCATTCAAAAGCTAACCGAACACTATCTGTGGGATATACTTAGACTCATCACTACTGTAGTAGTAGGTCTAGTTTATTTTGCATAACATTACGACGTGCTAGTGATGCATGGGCGTGAGAGAGTGTCTCACACCCATGCAACCTCATGCATGGTCGTGAACATCTCATGCCTTAATCTTCTTTGTATTTTCAACATATATCTCCTCTTTCTTGGCATTTCTTGCCTTCTTGCTGCTCTATTATTCTTCTTCTTTTTCACATAAAGACAAGTGATTGTGATCCTTTAGAAAATGGCTCAATTATAATGCTTTCTACTCACTTTATCTTCTTCACATTTGAATTTTGCCTAAAATCAAATATGAACTAAAGTAACTATCATAAGAATTTTCTTAGCAATAATCACTAACTGCTATGGAATAAATTGATAATCAATTAAGTACACATCAATAATTCTCCATTTCATCATCCTACCCCCAACGAGAGTATTCTATCTACCCTTAATTCTCTTATTCTTTAAGGGAAATGATAGGTTTAAGCGTAGGGGAGAGTGTTTTAGAATTTCAAAAAATTAATTTTCATTTTGCATCTCTTTGTTTGTTTATTTTCTTTTTGGTTTGTATGTATGTTCATTTCTTTTATTTTTATGTTTTAAAACTTTGTTTTGTAATGCATGCTATAGTAATAAATTAATTAAGCATGAGAGTGACACATATTGATTATAAGTTAACTTTAGATGTTAGTGATAGTTTATTGTGATGATTGATTTTGCAAGGGAAGTGCAGCGAATTAATAATTTCAATATAACCCATTGAGATTTTGAGCCAACAGATTGCAAAATCCATAATAAATTTTTATTTTTATTGTAGTATGGTATATCAAGATTACATTGATATATGTGTACAAGAAAAATGATTAAGGTCTTCTTTATTTTTTTAGCCTACAAAATGCATTGATGCTAATAAACCCTTTTCGAGCCTTAATTACTCCCTTTTTCTTTCAATATTTATAACCCACAAAAAACAACCAAGTCCTAATTATACGTATATATAATCTTAGGATTGGTAAAGTATTTGAATTTCTTAATTAGTGGCTTTCAAGAGAGTGGTTAGAATAGGTGTAGGGGTTTACTTTATACATCATATTGGTGTATTTAGTAGTAAGTAGGATTGATGGGGAAAATTAATAATGGGTATGGACTTGATCATCATATGTTTCCATCTACTAAAAAAAAGAAATAAAAATTCTCACCATGACCCCAACTTTATTACAACCCGTGACTAAATTCCTCTTAATTTGTTCATACATATAATATAAGTAGGGATTTGATGTATTTTACAAGCTTATGGTAGTTCATTCCCATAAGAAGAGTATAAGTGAAACACTTGAACCCCCTAAACACTTAAGCGATATGAGTTAAATTCTTTAAGTTAATTCACCAAATCTTTTTCCTCTATTTTTAAATGAACATTATGTTAATTGTTATTCTAGTTTCTTATGAAGCTTGATTATGATGTTTTGTGTTGCTCAAGTATTGACTACATTTATTTCTTATAGTGCATTATCACTTGTTCTTTTTTTACTTTACTATTCTTATTTCTTAAGGACAAGCAATGGTTTGTTGTGTGGAAAATTTGATAATGCTCAAATTATACATGGTTTTAATTTTAATTCCTTTAGTGTTTGGAGGAATTGTGCTTTTCTAAATGAATATTATGTCTTCTTTATATTTTTTATGATTTGGAGCTTGATTGATTACTAATTGGAAGGAAAAGTTCAATGGAGAGAAGAAAAGAGAGCTCAAAGTGTATAACCTATAAAAAGACATAAGGCATAAGCACTCGAAGGCATATGAATTTTAACATATGTTTTAGGATTGTTAGTTTCGGTTTGAGTTTAAGACTCTAACTTTTAGAAAAGGGGATTACCAACTTCCATTATTAGCCTCCCCTCTTATTCTTTTCTTTTTAAAACAAAATGTTGTCCCCTTCCCCCCTCGAAGGAACATATAACAACAATATTTTCAAGTATTGCTAGAAAATCAAAACTATGATTTTTGGCTAGTTTTTTAAATCTAATTAAAGGATAGTCAAAGTTCATCTAGAAAAGCTATATGATCTAACTATTTTATTTTTATTTTTATTCTTAAATATTTATATTTTTTTTACATTTTTACAATTTTTCGTGGATTGATGCAAATTTATATTTTTTATTGATGTAATAATATATTGCCATTTAGGATAACAAATCCATAATTGTATGTTTATTCTAATCGTATTGGAAATCAATATAGTCGATTCAGTAAAAGCATTCAACTAATATTGATGGAGATAGATAATCTGATTTAAATGAACCAAGCATCTTGAGATTATTGGTTAGAATTGGGTCTCTCTAAATTATAATAGTACTGCTAGGTACAATCTTATGAATATTCCTAGGATTATTCATTAGTAACAGAAATAGTAATGATCGAATATTAGTTATCAAAATGGTTAGGAGAGATTGGTTGTTAAGTCATATCAATAACTATAACAAATTTATTTAAGTGAAGGAGAATTTATTTTTGCATTATTGATTAACTGTAAAGATGAATGGAAACTACTCCTTTGATAAATTATTTTCGTATATTGAATTTTCTCATTATTTTATTGCATATTGTTTTTTAGTAGTGTTTTCATTTTATTTTCCTATTGCCAAACCATCCATTTTATTTTTATTTTTTGTTTGATAAAAAGAATAACATAGTCCAAATCTCTACGTATGTCATTTTACTAATGTATTTTATAAATTTTGGATTTTATTATTTATTGGATTTGACACCCACCAAGAGTTCAGGAGCCGGATTGATGAGTTAGGCTAAGCTAGTACCCAGGAACTCTTTGAAGTATTTAAAAACTAGATCTTTAATGTTCATCTATCCCCAAACTCTCACATTAAAGTCATTACTAAGATAACTAATCTTATTAATAATCCTCATAGTCAAGATTTCATTGAAGAGAAAAGTTGAGCACCTATCTCCTTCTTGTAGCTATAAGTCTTTACACTTTTGTATCAGAACTAAATGATAAACCTCTAAAGCAATGATGTAGTTCTTTTGAGCTTATTTTTTCTTAATTATGAAGTTTTCATTCCTTAGTCTCTTAGAGAATTTTCTTTATGTTAAATCTAAGGTCCTTTTAGCTTCCTTTATATCTAAATTGTAGCTTTTAGAAGATTTTTATATGAAGTTTTATTATTATTTTTAACATGATTAAGCTTCCTAACACAATTACACTATTCAAATCAACTAACATTTTAGCTCACTCTAATTTTATCTACTGCTAGACCCTGTTTTCGGAGTCCAATTATCTAAATGTCATAAAAGCGTGAGCATGTGAATTACCCTATAGGGTTATTTCCATGAACTTTCATTAACCATCTTCGGTTCGTCTTCATTCTTATTACATCCTAAAAGTTTCCTATTATACAGATTAAGATATGCTTAAAAGCCAAAGTAGGCTCATAGCTAAGTCATGCTCCTCCAATCTATTCCCTTACTTTCTTTCCATTAATCTTTTTCAAATCAACACCAAAGGCTACCTATTTTTTTTTCTTGGAGGGATAGAAAAATGGGTTAGGAATCTATGGGTTCAATAATCACTTCATTTAGAGGTTGGATGATGAAGTTATTGCCAAAAGAGTCAACCACGATTATGTTTTCAATCATATTGTACCTATCTTGGGACAATTGGCATAACTACCACTAGAGATATCAGATTGTGGTCGTTTTAGGACGGTTTTGAAAAGGACTTTGAGATCTACAACTTTCGTGAAGACTTGAAGAAAAATGTTGACATTTAGAGGGTCAAAATCGCTTCATCTAACGCTTCATCTGGTACCTATGCTTCATCTAAAGGTCATATCTTTTGCGCTCAAGGTCCAAAAATTCCAAAGGATTAAAATTGACCTTACCTTGAATCCTCACCAAACAAAGATATGTTTGGCTCAAATGGAAGCTCTTCTCTTCCTCTTTCTTTTTGCCTTCTTAAATAACGTCAAAATCACTCTTTAAAACTAAGAAAATTGGAAACCTAGTTTAGCTTTCTCTTCTTTTCTTCTTCTTCCACGACACTCTCTTCCCTCTTCTCTCTCATTTTTGTTTTTCACTTCTTTCTCTCTTTCAATTCATGTTTTTCTCCACCTTAATAGCAAGACTCTCAAGAATCTCGTAAGTACCCACATATCTTGGACTCAACTTACCCTTCTTGCTAAACCTTATGACTCCTTTCTAAGGAGATGTCTTAAGAAAAATTTCTCACCCACTTCATACTCCATTCCCTTCTGTCGTGCATCAGTATAGCTTTTCATTCTATTTTATGTTGCTTTAAGCCTTTTCTTAATTAAATTGACCTTATCAACTAGCATTTGGAGTAACTTTGGTCCCACTAATCTTCTTTCTCGTTCTTTGTCCCAGCATATAGGAGTTCTACATCTCCTCCCATATAGTGCTTCATAAGGAGTCATCTAAATGCTCGAATGGTATGAATTATTGTAAGAAAATTTAACCAATGGTAAATGCTCATCCCAAGTTCCTTTAAAATCCATCACATATGCTCTGAGCATTCGCTCAAGGGGTCCGAATGGTCCTCTCAGATTGACCATCTATCTGGGGGTGAAAAGTGGTGCTAAAATTTAACTTGGTTCCCAAAGCCTCCTTTAAGCTTCCCCAGAATCTCGAAGTAAAATGAGGATCTCATTTAGAAACTATAGAATCAAGAATTTCATACAGTCTCACTATTTTATCAATATACTTCTTTGCTAGTACACGCAGAGAATTAGTCTGTTTAATTGCCAAACAATAGGTTGACTTCGACAAACGATCAACAATAACCTATATAGCATCATGCTTCCTACTGATCTTGGACAAACCCATCAGAAAATCCATAGTCATCCTTTGCCACTTCCAATCAGGAATGGAAAATGGTTTTAACTTGCCTGAATGTGCCTGGTGCTCAGCTTTGACTTGCTGACATATTAGATACTTACTTGCATATTCTGCTACATCCCTCTTCATGTCTTTCCACTAGAAATGCTCTTTCAAATCTTTGTATATTCTGGTGCTACCTGGGTGCATAGCATAAGGCGCATTATGTGCCTCGTCTAGTATCTCATCCTTTACCTCCTGGACATTTGGAATACAAAGTCAGTTGCCTACAACCATAAATTCATCATCCCTCACTACCACTTCAGATTTCTTACCAATTTGAATTTTTTCTCGGAGTTTGTTCAATTCTGCATCCTGTGCTTGTAACTCCTTAACTTTCTCCCTGAGTATCAAGCTCACTATAAAATTTGCCATAATGTAATTAGGCTCCTCCTGTGTCAAACTTATCTTCAGCTTAGCAATCTTTTTCAATAACGACAAATAAACTATCTGAATATAGGCTATGGTGATTTCCTACTTAAGGCATCCGCTAAGACATTCACCTTTCCTGGGTGGTATTCAATTAATAGGTCATAATCTTTGAGCAACTCTAACCATCTTCTCTATCTCAAATTTAACTCTTTCTGGCTCAATAAGTACTTGTGACTTCTTTGAATCACCATTGTAAAATGTATAACCATCATCTCCCATAAACAAAGTTAGAATTGAAGCACTTGTCAATCTGTGCTTAAGCTCCTCAAAGCTTTTCTGACATTTATCACTCTAAATAAACTTCTAATTTTTCCTTAATAACTTGGTCATCGGAGCATCTATCATAGAAAATCCTTCCATAAACCTCCTATAATACCCTGCCAGACCCAGAATGCTCCTGACTTCTGCAACAGTCTTTGGTACAATCCACTTCACCACTGCTTCAATTTTCCTCAGATCAACTTGTACTCCATCCTTCGAGATCACATGCCTAAGAAAGATCACCTTATGAAAACAAAATTCACATTTATTGAATTCGGCATAAAATTCCCTCTCTTTCAGTGTTTGCAACACTATCTAGAGATGTTTTTCATGTTACTCTTCATATGACAAGCTAATCTAGATACTCCTTGAAGACCCTATTCCTAAAATCCATGAATGCAGCCAAAGAATTAGTCAATCCAAATGGCATGACTAGGAACTCGTAATGCTCATAACGGGTCCTAAATACTGTCTTGTTCACATCAGACTCTCTGATTCTGAGCAAATGATAGCCTGTCCTGAGATCTATTTTGGAGAAGACCTTTGCTCCTTACAACTGATCAAACAGATCATCGATTCATGGTAGAGGATACTTATTTTTAGTGGTCACCTTGTTGAGTCTCTGATAATCAATACATATACGCCATGTCCCATCCTTCTTCTTAACAAATAAAATAGGTGCTCCCCATGGCGACGAACTGGGCCTTATATACCCGTTCTCTAACAGCTCTTCCAACTATTCCTTAAGTTCCTTCAATTCAGCTAGAGCCACTCTATACGGTGGTATAGAAATGGGTGCGATACTAGGAATCAAGTCGATGGTAAACTCAATTTCCCTCACTGGTGGCAAACTAGGTAAGTCTTCTGGAAACACATCGGGAAACTCCCTCACAATTGGAAAATCTTTTAACTTCCTTTCATTCACATTGGTATCCACGACGTGTGCCAAGAAGGCTTCACACCCACTTTTCATCATCCTGCTAGCTAACAAAGCTAAAATCATTATAGGTGATGACATTCTTCTGTCTCCTCTAAGAGTCAACTTCTCTCGATTACCAAAGTCTCTTTGAGACTACTATCTAACTTTTCCTAATATTTCTCCATAGCATCTATACCCAATATAATATCTAGACCCTTTAACTCTAGCAGCAATAAGTCTACTACCAGTCTAGAACCTTAATAACTAGTTCACAATCTCTATACACTTGACTTATTATCACCTTCCTCCTTAAAGGAGAGCTAACAATCAATGGATCTTCCAATGGCACCAAATTCACACCACACAATGTCACGCTTGCAGAAACAAATGAATACGTGGAGCCAGATTCAATTAAGACATATGCTTCAAAATTAAATAACTGAGCCATACTCGTGACAACTTCGGATGTGGCTGTGGCCTCCTCTCTTGTCATGGTAAATACGTTGGCTTGTGCCTGACCCCTTGGCCTTCCTAGAGGGATAGCCTTCCTTGCAACCCCAGAACTACCCATCTCAGTGACTGGCCTAGCTCCCACTGTTTCTGCTCTCCTTGGGGCTTGCAACTGTGACCCCTCTTGTCTTGTCATTCGGGGACATTCCCTGATCATGTATTCCTTCTCCCTGCCTAAAAAATATGCTCCAAGTAACTTGAAGCACTCTCCTTTGTGAAACTTCCCACAATGCTCACATTGAGGGTTTGTGTAGGTGCTCCACTCCATCCTGTTATTGCCTCCCATAGTTAAGGTTTGCACCGAAGCTATCTGTGATTTCTTGTTCTTAGTAGAGGCACTACTCCCCACCTCACTTTGAGTGTGGAAGCTCCTTGTACTCTTCTCAGGCATTGGAGCACTTATTCCCCTCTTAGAAGAATGCTTTGTTAATGGACATTTTGAGTGGCTTTTTAGGACTTAATTCAGAGTCATTTATGTTCATCTATAGCTGGTTTATCATGTTTTAGCATTATTCGAGGTTGGTTGACGCAAAATGCAAAAATGAAACAAATAGACTCGAGTTGCACTTTTTTTGAGTTTTTGATAGACTAGACTTTTAGTCATTGTGGGATTTTTATCTCGAGATTGGATTAGCCAAAAATTTTGAAATTTCATACTTAAACTCTTGACTCATTGATGGATTTTTTGGGACCAATTGTAGATTTTTCTAAGCTGGAATTCAGGAGAAATGAATTCCCAAATTTTACGTCAGATTTTGGATCACCAGATTGACCTTTCAATGATGTTTTGATCATAACTTTTGACTCAAATGGTGAAATCTTCTTATTCAAGTCTCATATTGTAGTGAACTCAAAGACAAAGATACTGATAAAATTTGAACCCCCAAATCATCACCGTTTATGTTTTATACACTGTAGAAATTCACCTTGAAACATCTCTTTCTCCACTCCAAAATCAGTACCCACTCAAACACAAGCCTTTATTCACTCCACTCACAACCAAAATCGACCTCCATTACAAGAAAAATCAGCCTCCATTTTATTTATGCAAGTAGCCTTTGTTGAAGTTTAAAAAAAGAAAGCCTCCATTTTCCACTAAAAACATGCAGCAGCCTCCATCCTTCCACCACTCACGCACATCACAACAAAAAAAGCCTCCATTTGACTACACCAAAATCAAGCCACCCCATCCCATTTTGACGCATCTTCTACTCTCCACAAACATGGAGACGACAGGTGGCGTGATACCAAGGAGCTGGAGAGCATGAAGAGGAGAGAGCAAAAACGCTGAAGCAACGTTGAAGCTGGTGATGTGAAGATGTTCAAGCAGCTGGTGGAGATATAAAAATAAAGAAGGAGGACAACTGGGAGAACATTCACGTTACAGCCCTCACTCAATAATCCAAATTCACATGGCAGCTGCTGGTGGAGAGGTGCATCATTGGTCAGCTAGTGGAGCTAAAAAATGTGAAGAAAGGAGGGTGTAAGGTCAGCGTAATAGGCGTTTCTGCGTGGGCTATGTGTGTGTGAATGCTGTGTTAAGATAATAGATGAAAAAAAAAGATTAACAACATTGGCAGTTAGAGAACGTTGATGCTGGTGGTGGCTAGGAGGATCCACGTTACACCACCAATGAGGAGATTCTCCACTCAAAAGTTGACAGCTGGTGGAATGGGAACAAAAGAAGCACACTCCCATATTGAAGTAGCTAGTGGAGATTAAATGTGTTGAAGCTAATGACGCGAGAAAATACTTCTGTTGAAAAAGGGGTGTTTTTAATTTTTTTTCTTTATTTTATTCCTTATTTATTTTAATTGTGCGGATTTAATCAATGCAAACATATATTATGACCATAATTGATGTTACATTGACGAATATGTGTGAGTAAGTTTTTCTTTTCGGTTAAGGTTAAGATTGATATTGGAATAGGATAATTTTTGTGGTATTGATTTTTGCTTGATTGAATGCATATTTAGTCTTAATTTAGGTTGATCACCTAGATTAAGACCTTAGATGATTGAATGTCATAACCAATGGGATTTAATTTGTCTAAAAATTAATTAAGCGACATACTTGAGACTAAAGTATAGTCCAACCTTAGGATCTTGTGTGAGGATACCTAGAATTAGCGAACTTAATTTTAGGCTTCTTGTATTTAACACCTTTTATTTCAAATTATCTATGAACCAAGTGGGTTACTCGGATTTATAAGAGAAGGGAACACTCATAAACATTGTGTTTCACTTGCTTTAGTGAAATATTTCCTAAATCAATCCACCGTTACAATTTTTAGTGTCCAATCTAATTGAAATCTAATACCTTAACCGATTTCTGTAATTTGATTAAATATAGTCGTTTTAGTTCAACTTGCATTTTTCAAATTTACTTAATTTGCTTACTTTAATTTATTTTATTTTCAAATCAATCAATTTTTGATCGTTCGAGTAATTTTTTATCGTTTAATTTAATTGTCTTGCGTGTTGGAATTTCCCTTGGGTACAATATCTGGTTCTTACTGATTTATATTACTTGTCGACGGGGTGCGCTTGCCTTTAATTGGTCTAGATAGAATTTAATTAATATTGTTCTCTTTAGACCACAACAAGTTTTTGGAGCCATTTTTAGGGAATAAATTCCTTATTATAAGTCATTAGGTTGCGTAAGAAAACCTGATTAGCTCGGAGTAGTAACACAATATAAAGGATTAGAGAAGAGCAATTTTTGGAGATGGAACAACAAGGTGAGGGGCTAATAGCACGACCTGAAGAGAGAAGGGAGTTGACGATGATGGATTTGACTATGGGACATAATAATAGGCCCATGCCTCCCATTATAAGGCCGACAATTATAGCTGCGAATTTTAAGATTCCTCGCAGCATTACATCCATGGTGAGGGCATCTCAATTTGGAGGATTGCCTTTGGAGGATCCGAACAGCCATTTGGAGACATTTCTAGATATTTGTGACTTGTTCAAGCAGAATGGAGTATCGGAAGATGCGGTGAGATTAATGTTATTCCCATTTTCTTTAAGGGATAAGTCTAGAGCATGGTTAGCTAGTTTGCAATCGGGATAGATTACTATATGGGATGAGATGATGAGATTATTTTTGGTGAAATTTTTCTCTCCCGCCAAGGTTGCAAAGATGAAGAATGAGATCACTTCTTTCACTGAATATGAAAATGAAAGTTTATATGAAGCGTGGGATCGATTTCGGGATATGTTGGCACAGTGTCTTAGTCATGGGTTCTCTACATGGAAGCAGGTCAATACTTTTTATACAGGAATGAACCCATCGACCAGGAGTACCATAGATGTTGCAGCAAGAGGTAGTTTAATAAGAAAGGCACCAGATCAAGCCTACAACTTAATTGAAGAGATGACCACTATCAATTTTCAATATCATACAAAAAGGCATCCCAGACGACCTACAGTGGCTTTATCTTCTCAGATGGATGTTTTGACAAAAAAGCTGGATAATCTGATGCACAGTGTGAGAGAAGGAGCTAGTTCTTCATTAAGAAGTTGTGCTATATGTGAGCATTGTGGTGAAGATTCCCATGCATCTTCTGAGTGTCAAGTTGGGAATCCTTTTGCTCAAGAGAAAGTAGAGGCCCATTATGTGGGCAATTATAACAAATAGCGAGGGGATTCATATTCTAATACCTACGACCCAGGGTGGAGGAATCATCCAAATTTTTCTTAGTAGAACGATCAGATGGCACAACCACAATCATCCAATGTTCAGAGACAACCACCTCCACCTCCAGGTTTCAAGCCTCTTAATCCTGTGCCACTAGAGAAATCCAATCTTGAAGAGTTACTCTCTAAGTACATTTCTACCACTGAGGTTAGGATGCAAAATCAAGAATCTTCTATTAGAAATTTGGAGAATCAGATGAGTCAGATTGTAAGTTTGTTTAAGCAAAGACCTTCGAGTTCATTGCCTAGCACTACAGAGGCCAACCCAAGAGAATATGTAAAGGCAATCTTATTGAGGAGTGGTAAACAGCTTAAAGAAATTAAGGAGAAGCTGAAGGATAAGGAAGTGGAAAAGAGTGAAGAAGAAGAGAGTCGAGAGAGTGGCAAGGAGGCAAAGGAAGCACCAGCTGAAAAGGAGGATCATTCAAGGTTATTTGCAGATCCCATCATACATCCTGTAAGACCTCGGATTCCTTATCCTCAAAGGTTAAAAGGTACGCAATTAGATAAGCAATTTGGTCGTTTTCTTGACATATTTAAAAAGTTGCATATAAACATTCCTTTTGTTGAGGCCATAGCGCAGATGCCTTCTTGTGCTAAGTTTTTGAAAGAAATTTTGTCTAATAAGAGGAGGCTTGAGGAATTTTCCGCGGTGAAGCTAAATGAGGAGTGTTCAGCCATATTATTGAGAAAGCTACCACCGAACCTTAAGGATCAAGGGATTTTTACTATTCCTTATGTTATCGGTGATTTACATATAGATAGGGCTTTAATGGATTTAGGTGCGAGAATTAACTTAATGCCTCTTTCTATTTTCTTGAAGTTAGGTTTGGGAGAGCCCAAATCCACTACTAATTTGCTTCAGTTGGCAGATAGGTCAATCACTTATCTGAGGGGAATCATTGAGGATGTATTGGTCAAGGTCAAGAAGTTCATCTTTTCGGTAGATTTCTTAGTCCTTGACAGGAAGGAAGATATAGACATCCCCATCATTCTTGGGAGACCTTTTATGGCCACTGTAAGGACCATCATTGATGTACAACGTGGAAAGCTCATCTTGAGACTTCAAGATAAAGAACTAGTGTTTGATATGTTCAATGCTATGAAGCATCCTTCTACTCTTGACTATTTCCATTTTATTGATATTTATTCTTCTGATGCTGATAATTTTTCTATTATTTGTGCAGATTTGTTAGAAGGGGAAGCACAAGGAACGATCGAAGGGTTAGGGGAAGAATTACAGGAAGAGTTGGAGGATATCCCAGTTAAGTTAGAGCAGGCATATTGGACACATTATAGATCATACGAGCCTTTCCAACTTCCAGCCAAGCTATTTCCGAAGCCTTCAATTGAAAAGCCCCCTTCTCTTGACCATAAACCTCTTCCGAGTCATTTGAAGTATGTTTATCTTAACCCACCTTAGCACTTACTAGTTATCATTTCTTCTTGTTTATCAGGTGCCATAGAGGAGTAGTTTTTAAGGGTACTGCAGAATAACAAAAAGGCCATTGGGTGGTCCATTACAGATATCAAAGGTATAAGCCCTTCCTTTTGCATACACCATATTTTCATGGAGGATGGAAGCAAGGCGATAGTGTAGCCCCTGAGGAGACTTAACCCACACATGAAGGAGGTAGTGAAAGATGAGGTAGTAAAGCTTATATATACAGGTATTATCTACCCCATTTCTGATTCTAGTTGGGTTAGTCCTGTGCATGTGGTGCCAAAGAAAGGAGGCACCACTATGGTTGAAAATGTAAAAAATCAATTAATAGCCACTTGAAAGGTAACTGGTAAAAGAATGTGCATAGATTATAGGAAGTTGAACGATGCCACCAGGAAAGATCATTTTTCTTTACCTTTCATTGATCAAATGATTGAGAAATTAGCTGGACATGACTTTTATTGTGCCTTAGATGGATATAGTGGATATTTGCAGATTCCGGTAGC
>JAOTAY010019852.1:2500-14193 GCA_025629805.1 Erythroxylum baracoense
TGTTTGTTCAGATAGAGATGACAGCTCTGCCTATGAAAGATTGTCAATACCGGGACATTCATCTAACGATTAAACTATAGCCCTCTCGAAGGAGGGTGAAAAGCAAGATCTTTTACCTACCTTGCAAAACAAAAGGGGCGTAGCCTTGGGAACTTCGTTTTATAAAAGCGGAATCATAAGCTGACCACAGGAGTCGATATTCTATTCTGAAGCTGGCAAGCAGGATCCAATCTCAGAAATGGGTGCCTTTTCGCTTGACGGGGAGAACTAGAAAGAAAGGAAGTCGTTTTGGCTTTTGTTATTCCAGGTTGGCTTTAGAAATGTCATAAAAGACAGGGGCTTTCTTGCTTCAGCATGTGAGGCCCCGGGTACCGAAGTTAGCGGGCAGAGAGGGCGGCGGGTGGTAAGGTAAGTATGGAAGGCGCGGTTCGGTTAATGCCACATTTTTCTGCTCATGGGTCGAGTAATTCTACTACGAATCTAAGAGGAAAAGTCCTCTTATCTCACCATAAGACTTTTGAATGGTTGGCTAGCCTATTTCTTATAGTTACAGCTGGAAAAAAAAAGCAAAAATTCTTTGCGACATTAATGCGTACTAGAGCTTTCCCGTACACGTACAGAAGGAGTGAGGCCGCTCGACTGAAAGGAGAGGAGATGGAACGTGAGACTAGAAGGAAGTAGTTGGTTTGACACGCTATCTCCAATGCTCTTGCTTCCATTCCTCGGCATTCGCCTCTTTCGGGATGTTCGTTGACCCCGCTTTCCTTCTTTCAGGCAATACATTTTTTTTTTTTCTTGTTTCTAAATACTAGTTGGTAGAGTTCCTTCCTTCTCTTGCAGGTTTGCTATAAAATGAAATGAATATAAAATTACCTCGATCTGCTGATGGGCGGGAAGCTTTCAATCGACTACATCTGTGGAATATTGAATGTAAACGCCCGGGCACCCATATAAAAAAGATTGTTTATCCGTTCTAGAGATAGAATTCGGGAGTCAGTTGAGTTGGAAGTCTTCATCCTGCCCTCCGTTTTCGTGCAAATCGCTGGCCACTTTCGAGATCGAATACTTTACCAGCTAGGGATACCCTATCAAGAATGGAACAGCTTGGGAGAAGGAGAACCCTTTCTTTGAAGAAATGGCACAATCTACCAAAAAATTCTTGTAAAGCATATTTCTATTGACCCAACACGGAATATCGACTCTCAAGGAAGTCCCCTCGAATGGTCTCTTTGTCTATCTAGGGTTTCATGCAGCTGGGAAAGTCGGAGATGCACCTTCCTTCTTTAGATTGTCCTACCTTGGAACTAGAGCTTCAGGAACTGTGGATGTAGGAGAATGCGAACCAATACCAAGAAATAGGGTGTCACTACGTGCGAACATTTTTATATTAAACAATTTCCCGCATCATCGTTCATACCGGATAGTCTCAAGGTTCAAATCTACCGGTCTGTTAGGATGCCTCAGCTGCATGCATCACCGCACTTCCACTTCCCGTCCGACTTGCATGTGTTAAGCATGGGAAAAAAGAGAAAGAACAAGTTTCATTTTCCCCGTATTTTTGGTTGAAAGTCAATTTCCTTTCCTAAGTGAGAATTCAAATCCATTTTTTTTAGAAAACCCCGTATTTTTGGTATAAAGTGCATTTTCCTTCCTAGACGAAAATTCAAATCCATTTTTTTTAGAAAACCCCGTATTTTTGGTATAAAGTCAATTTCCTTTCCTAAGTGAGAGTTCAATCGTGCCATTCTTTCATTTTCCCCGTATTTTTTTCCATTTTTTTGAGAAAAAATTCCCTACTTGAGTTTAGGCCCAAACTTTATGTCCAACTGAATGAGGCGCTATCAGCCCTTTTTTCACTGTCATAGGCAGCAATCGTCATGCCCGATGGGGTGAGACTTGACTCTCGGATGTCCCAGATATCGGAACGTGGAACATGGGCAAAGATTCAACCCCAGTCTCGATCAGGGAGGGAGGAAGAGCAAAGCGAGAGAATGCCACTTTTTACACTTAGTTTAGGCAACTCATTCCCAGATGCTAGTGGTTCCATTTCTGTCAATCGAGGAATGCAAGCAGCCAACTATGATAGCTGTCAATAGCTCTCCGATGGGCCTAGATGCCCGATCAGGATATGCCTGAGCTTGAAGCCCGGAACTCACTTTTAGCTTATCCATCAGCAGACGGGTAGCGCACACTACTTCCTGTTCTTGTTGGTTAACTCCTATTTGAGTGTTTTGTCCCCCGCCTGCCCTGGAACCAAAAAGTAAGAGATGCTTGCAAGTCTCCCTGCAGCGGGTTATGACATAACATAAGGGAGGTTTCATCCTTCATTAATAAAGGATCGAGGTTTTGTATCGGACCACCATATGGGAAAATTCCTCATGCTTGCCCGAAAAGTCACCGAAGTTGCGATACATTGCCTCTTTCTGCCTCAAATAAAGGAAGAAAACAAGGACACGAGATTCTTTCCCAGGCTAGGACGTGCTGCTCAAATCGCTCCTCTCCTTTCAGTCGAGTCATTCTGATCCCTCTCTTGTCCGACTTGCATGTGTTAAGCATGGGAAAAAGGACTATACCATAATTGTTACCCTTTAGAGTCAATATACCTGTGTCGTTCTACTGCTGATGTCACTGACATTCCCTGGGCGGACGAGAGACCTCTCATAGCAGTAGGGAGTCCAATAGGATTCCAATAGGGTAGCGACAACTGATATCTATCAGGGAAAACCCATAGGTTGATCTCTACTGTTGAAAATAAACACAAAAATGACCAAAATGAACGGAAATGCCATGTCTAAAAATTGGGTTGCTCAGTCGTTGAAAGATTATCCTAGAAAAGAATCAGACAAACTTTAACTTATACGCTTTTTTACTTAGTTTTACGAAAAAGAACTATTGAGATAGAGTTGCCTACTCGGGCAGATATTCAAGCTCTGCGTACGAAATGCTCTGACTTGGAAAGGAATTGAATGCCGGCTAAGGCTAACTGAAATCAAATAACTGATCATGTCATGGAAGGGAAAAATTAGACTTCTAAATGAGTTGGTACCGGCCTCTTCCTTTATGTATAGGGTCTCACGATCACGATGTGCAAAAATCTTTTTACAATTAATCACATGTTATGTTCCTAGAGGTGGACCACTAATTGGATCGATGAATGATCCCCTTTTTGGCTCACTCTTGGCACCTTTCTCAAGGAAACTTCCTAAAGAAAACAGCCTTCAGGAAGCTACTTTCCCTGGTCACTTTTTTCCATTCTCAAGCAATAAAAGCGAAGCGGCCTGACATGTCCATTAAATCATGTTTTTAGGCTCATCCGTGGAGCTGGGTTCAGGCAAGATCGAATTTCAGTATTCATAGGTATTCAAATCTATCCGAACGAGGACCTTATCTTCCCTTATTACCCGACCCTGTCCACCCTTGCAGGTTTCGATTCCAAAGAAATAGGAACATATGCCCAAAAGCTCTCACCAGGTGGGTTTCCGTCCGTAGAAAAAGCACTCGTAGAACTACTTTCCAGAAAGAAAATGTTTGGTACCAGTTGCAACTATAATGAAAGCTGGGCTTTCTGACCCACATGTGAAAAAGAAGATCTCATGACCGTTCTTTACAGAACCCATCAAGATGGGATTCGCATCTTTCTTCAAGTCAAGTAAGGGCACTCAATGAGCTCAACTCTTGCATATCGACGCTTTCCCTTTTCCGTGATTAAGTTGAAAATGTTCATAGTCTAACTACTGATCCATTGTGTGTCACGCCATATGCCTTATCCGCTGGGTTCTCCGCTGGACTGTAAGCGAAAGACATTGGATGCTCGGCATTGACAATATTTCATGATATGATCTCGTATCTATCTGAACGATGAACTTCTCTATTCCTAGCCCCCCTCTTTGGAAAAGAAAAAAACAACCTCTCTTCCTTCCTTTCAGGATTCTATCGAAAGCAAGAAAAGGAAAGTCTTAGCGTGCCCTTACTAGAATTTGTTATAAAGCTCTTTCGCGTTCTTGGTCGTTACTCTACTTGACAGTATAGGACTTCGTTCCTGTAACAAGTATCTCAAAAATGCTTGATTTTCGGCCTATGGAGCAAATCCCTTGCTTGAGTCAGTGCGCGAATCCCTTTCTTTTATAAAGTCAAGCATTCCAATTGTCAAGATTATAGAGACAGAGTTACCATTGAGAGTTGCCTACCCCCGCCCTCGGGTCATGAGCCGGCTTAAGCCCGTTCGTTCCTCTCCTCTTGGTCGAGCGTCTGCAAACCCTCTGCTCTCCTTATTAGTGTCAGCTACGGTAGGGAGCGCTTTTCTTATTATAGGATGCATAGGTGACTACCCTGTATGTTGTTCTCACCCTGGCTGTGGTATATAGTATCTATAGCGATGCAGTGGTCACCAGACTCAAATTCCAATAAGAGTAGCCTTAACGGCCTTGTCCGATAGCCTTTGCCTCTTCGGTTCGCTAAACAAGGAAAGGGGCATTGCAGTGTACTTTTCTACGTACTGCTTTAGGGACTCGTGCTCCTCTTGAAACAGGTTCATCAGCTCCGCCTCGGTTTTTTGTTCTGAGCGAATCTCATCTTAAATTGTCTTTCTAATTCAGCGTAGTGGTCAAAAGAGCCCGGCCTTAGGCTTTCAAACCACAGGCGAGCTTTACCTATCAAGGTAGCCTGGGGCACCCCCGCCTATCTCTTTTGATTCTGGCAATCCTCAGCGCCGGTATCGTCGATGGAAACACGTCTCTAAATCGAGGCTTTCTGCTTACATCGATCGAATGGAAGAATTCTACTTTCGCCCTTACCAAGCTCCGTTAGAGAATGTCAAAGAATGGCTCCAACTCTTTTCTGGGGAAAAGGATGGTTCGCTAGCCCCCTGCACTCTTACGAAGGATGACGTGGACTGGGATGTTATTGCAGTGCTAACTTCCATGGATCTCCCTGCTGTAGTTGAGGATGACCGCAATCGGTATTCCAACTGTTTCCGATGTGAGCCTTATTATCCTCACCGAGTTGCCCGTCAATTCGGCTTGGTGTTTAGCGATCCCGGCCCGCTTCGCTGCATACCGTCTTCTGTTTCTCTTTCAATGGAGTTTTACACGCTCCCTTTCATCACCACCTATCCTGGTCTTCTTTCTAAGTACCCGACTGCTTCACTCGTTCTCTTTGCTGCTTCATTCCTCTCCTTGTAAGTCGAGCTGCCGTAATTCACCACTCGACTTAACAGTCGAGCTGCTTCGATTAATATTAACCCTCTCTCTCTCTAATACCAGATATGGTGACAGCTCTCTTTCCTGAGACTGAGATTCCATCTCCAACTTCAGAGGCAGCATCACTTTCTCCAGCAGCGGGTATTGAAGGGCCATAACGAGATCTGGGAAAGTTGGAATAAAGCTAACTCACTCGCTTTCAGATCCCATGGACTGCTAGCTAGATGGCTTAACGGCGCTTACAGGATAGGATATTAACTCCGGCGCTCACTCGGAATAAACATAAGCCGTTGGATAAAGGCTATTCCATATCTATCTCCAGCGGATAGTACTGAAGGCGGTTCCAGTATAGGTCTCGGTTGATAGGACTGCTGGAACTTATGGAGCCGATACTGATGTCTCCGGTAAGTCCATCTAAAGCTTACAGGATAGAAGGAAGCCTGTACAGGCTTCTAAGGAAGATCGGTTTACCGGAAAGAAGGCTAATAAGACATTTCCTTCTCCAGATCCAAAGAAAGCAACAGGGAAGAAAACGCATTTTAAGTGAGCCAATTCATGGAGATAGCGAAGAAAGGCAAGTAGGAAGACTCCAGTGTTCAAGGTAGAGCTCAATTACATCGACCCTACTCCTATACACGTGCTTAGGCCACTTTAATTGGTCTGAGAAGGGTTGCCGCTGGTAAGACCGGGGATGGCGATTCTATAGAAAGATGCTTTTCCGCGTCCTCGTTAGTCCATTAAGGGGGAGGAGTAGACGAGAAGGTTCAAGTCTCATCCTCTCTCATCTCGTTTCGTATACTACACTCGCTCCTTCCGCATTCTCCTTCAATAGCAATAGCAAAGGCCTTTTCTAAGCCTGTGCTAAGGTAAGCTCTCCGGAAAGTGCCAGTCCTTCTCCATATGAGTGTCAATAGGGTAAAAAGAAAATAGGCCTGCCAATAAGGTAGTAAAACGGCCGATAGAGACTATCTATATATATTTACCAGTTTCTCCTCTTACAATGAATCCCACTAGCGGGACAACTAGTTTGCGGCTAGGCAGAACATAAACGTAAGGGGAATAGAGGTATACTTGCTGGGAATGAAACTAGAAAGTCACTTCAAGACTGAATTGCTTACAGCACCTCCTACCAGGAAAGACTCTTAGCTTTCAACATTTATGTATACGTAGAAGGGGGATCCAAATCGGCCTAAAGGAAAACGACTCCCCAATGGATCGAGCTCAATTACATCGACCCTTCGGGCCTCCGTACTCTGATTTGACAGCTCGAAGGGGAATAGATGTTACATGGATTAGTGTACCGTAGTGGAGATATTGATTTGGTAAACGGACGGACCCCAAGCAAGAGAGCTCAGACCGGCATATATTTTCTAAAAAAAGAACTGGATTGGATAAAGCATCTGAGTTCGCGGATTCATCTGTTGAGCATACCCTGAAGCCAAAGCCGAAGAATATGAATAGAATATGGTTGGTAAGTCTAGAACAGATTCATCAACAGAGTAGGAACCCATCGTCCCTTGTTCTAGACCTGACCGGTGCCCAATTCCTACCTTTTGCTTGGTGATTTGACTTTTGATTGAGGAAGGGGGCTTGCTCTAGTATTCTAGTTCTTAATGATACGTAGTAAAAAAAATCGTAATATTAATCTTAAACTTCCTAGCTATGAGGACTACCCTCTTTATTGACTTCGCTACTGAGACCACTTCCAAGTAAGAGCGCAAGCCGACCGACCATACCATCTTTGCTGCGGAGGGTTTACGTATCCGTCTCCGCAGATGGATGGAGAATATAAGGGGGGACCTTAATCTCCTAAAGCTACTCATTATATCATACCTGGCAAAGTCCCTAATTAACTTACCCAGCGATGAAATAGCAGGTGAAAGGCGCAGACCATCGGTTGCCTTTTTGAAAGAGTTAGAAAGATTCGCAGGAATAAAAGATATTTAAGAATCTAACTTCCCGAGAAGAAGTTTACCTTGTTTAATTTCTCTTTCTGTGGTTCGAGATAGAGATTCTGATTCAACTTCTCCCAAGCCTCACTAAGGCTACCTCTTTCTTTACGAGACGGAAATCATATTACTCTAGCTTCTACCTTAGGGAGTTAAGCTGGTTCTTTCACCCCTAATTCAGTTAACCGGCACTCCTAACTTGCTTTCAGTGAAGCCCTTCTGCTTGGCTTTGCCATTCTCTATTAAGATTAAGCTTTCCCATCGTTGAAGGATTTCATTCCGAAGTAGAAAGATTCAACTCATCTCACTCTACCAGCCTAAGCCCCAAGCTTTCTACTATTAGAGAGAGCTCCTTCGGACCCTTTCCTTGCTGTATTGCTTGTCTTATAGTCAAGGGGGGAAGTCTGCTTTGCAGCATCTTCGCAAATTCCGGTACATCAAGAACAAAGCGTGGGTCTAATAAGTAGTATCCTCTCCCTAAAGCGAAGCTCAGCTCGGCGATAAAGAAAATGACTCTTTCTTCAGAAATCGTAGCTCAGTCGCTAGTACGGAGACTGCACCGCAAGGGCAGAGAAGTAGTTTACTTGTGAAAACTTCACTATAGACTGCTTTCTTAGCCAATAACTCTATCTCTGAGAAGTAGTGCTATGGGGAGGCTCTTTCCTTCTTTCGTCCCATCGAGTAAATACCCGGCTAGCTCCTCAAACTCTTCAAAATCAGCCTTCCTTGACTACTTTTCTTTATTATCCTAGTTCGGATGGAACTCCTGATGAGACAATAGAAGAAAGCACTACTTCCAAGAAGTCTAGCAAGAAGTTCCTTGCCTTACTAAGCTTTCGTAATCCCTTGTTACGGGAATATACTTATTTTGTGATTTGACTTTTAGGAATTAGATAACTAGGTAAACATTATGTTTACGATTCCGCGCATCTGCTTATAAAGGATAGACATATCATGGAATAGAAAGATTCGGGTTATCCCAGGAATAGGAGTAGGAGTTGATTCGTCTCGGGACCCCCCCTACGGTTAGCTCTTCTTTCCTTCTTCTTGCTTAGAGCTGAAAACCTTCTCAATGGCAATGTGAATTGGGAGAAAGGCGAGAGAACTCTTTACTAGCGCCCGGTATAAGATCTTGACTTTTGGGATATTTTTAATGAAGCTGCAGTTCTAAAGTTGTTCGGGCAAAAGAAAAGGCGAGGGATAGGTATGTTGGCAAGTACCTGAGTGTACGACGTGAACCAAATCATTTAAGCGTCCACGTATTGGCTTCGATTCTGGCAGAAGCGGGATGGCACTTAATTGCGTAGATAGACAGAAGAGACTATCTTACTCCACCAATGCTTGGAAAAGGGATGTCATTACCTTGATTCCACGCGGTTTAGGCTTAGCCTATATTAGATGGCGTCGAACAAAGGGCATGGGTCCCCCCCCTAGCCGCTTCGCTCGGACTTGCCTCGAAAGGGCAATTCCTTCGCTTGTTCAGGAGCTTGGCTAGTCTAGATTGAGTTTGGGGAATGAGACCGAATAGATTGAGTTTTCCAAGCCGTTGTGGCGTAGCAACTAGATCGATCCACTTCGTTGTCCATCCCATGGACAACTCCTTCCTCTTGTTGCTTGATTCTTTACTCCCTCTAATTAATCTAATCAATCCGGGGAACAACAAAAAAAACACTCAAAAAGGGTTATGGGCGGTGGACCAAAGCCCTTCAGTAAGCTCTCCTGTCTCGCGATCTTGCTATAAAGTCAGCGAAGGCGAAGGCATGAAGCGATGGGATTGAGTAAGCGCATTCCACATGGACCTGGGATTGATTGATTCCTGTTAGATGCATTGGTTGCTGCGCAGCTAACTACCGACCCCGAAATTGCGTAAGTGAAGAGAAGAGAAAAAAAAAAAAGAGAGATTCGTCTTGCTGAATTGAATTGAGTGCGCGGTAAATGCTTTTGACTGAACCCACCGTAGTTCTCTCTCCGATAGCACGCAGCCGAAAATAGGACATCTATATAGAAAGTGTGCAGTGAGGGCGTTAAGCTAGGTAGCCTTAACTCGACCCAAGCAATGCCCAAAGACTCCCATTTCTTTCTTGGTCGGACCAACCCAACCGGCTATTTCTGACAAGTCTTTTTTCATTTTGAGAGCAAGAAGCGGAATTAGAAGGATGAATTCTAACTAATGAATCCACAAGAAATTGAACTATATGGTAATACAACGTTCAGTGATTTGCAATTTATGGAAACGACTGATTCTTTTCCTTCGACAAGTAGCGCCGATATCATTTCTTCAACTATGTCGGACGCGGAAAGCGCTCCACCTGAATTAGAAAAATTATTTGTTGAAATAGAAAAAAAATGCGAAGAGTTGGTTCTATTGTCAAATAGACAATTACCGCCGGAGTGGAACATGGCAGATCTTATTCGCACTGTCATGGGAAACGACGCTCTTCAAATCCCAGGACATCTCCAAGATACCTATTATGATGTTATTTTACGGGGAGCCACTAGTTGGTTGTTTGAAGATCTTGGGAACTTTATCGATTTAATCAACTATGCCCTCTAGTATGAAGGGGCTTAGATGGGTGTAAGGATATACTCTTCACCGCTTTCTTTCATAACAGAGTCGTTATTCCCGGCTGGCATAGAAGTCTCTCGCGGGCGAAGGAGATGCATTTCTGGTACTGGTTGGTAGTACTGTACAAGCTCTTAGGGAATAATCTCTTTCTTCTTTCTGCCTTTTTTTCTCATGACAACTAGGAACAGGCAAATCCAAAATTTCACTTCGAATTTCGGACCTCAACATCCTGCTGCTCATGGTGTTTCACGATCAGTATTGGAAATGAACGGAGAAGTGGTGGAACGTGCGGAACCACATATTGGATTACTCCAGTGCGGCACGAAGCCGCTGACGCCGAGTCGGCTCCTATGCCGCGAGCTATGCCCTGCTTGGTCCCCCGGCAAGGTGGGGGTTCCGTAGCGCGTCATGAGCACCGGGCTAAGGGGCGGTTGAGCAACTCAAGCAAACCGCCCTATACTAATAGGGACAGAAGGGAGAAGGTTGTGAAGGTGGCCTCGTTATCCACACCTCCGGTCAGATGAATAGAAGACCGACCCGGGTTTTCATGAGCGTTGGCGGGTCCTGGAGTGCCTGTCAAGGGTGCTAGCGCATACCCCGGGGTGATCATCACCGCCTGTACCTCACATCTCGGCACAGTAGAACGTGTAACCCGCCTGCTGTCTCATTCAACTCCATTTTTCCTTGAATCTATAGCCTAACAGAACGCAGCAGCGAGGGGCAGCCCATACAGCCAGCGGGGAGGATGGCACTACTGGCAAAGACCGTCTGACGCAAACGCCGCAGGCGCGAAGCGTGGTAGGCCTGCGCCGGGGGAGCATAGGGAGGAAAGGGAGCCCAGACGGTGGAAGAGCCAGGGTAGGCCGGGTCATTTGACGGAAATGGAAGGCTTTTCCCCTATTATAGAAGGCCCTATGAATTAAAGGGAAGCGCATGAATTCTTGGAAAAAGAAGGGAGCGAGCCTCAAAGAGAACTGTAAGAAAGTCAATTCAATGAATAGATAGAGTCAACGGTACGACGGATAGCGCTGCCTATACGCGAATTAGCTTCCGAGGTCGAGCAGTCTCAATTTCACTACAGGATTTGCGAATGAATGCTGGGCTGGGCCAGGCCACCTCGAATGGCGTGAGCCGCATGCGGGGAGACCCGCACGTACGGTTTTTAGGGGGATTCGGTCGAAAGACCGGCCGACGCCCACCCGACTAGAGGGACTGAGAAATTAATAGAGTACAAAACTTATCTTCAAGCTTTACCTTATTCTGATCGTTCAGAGGGCGATCGCGGAGTCACTGAATGAAGTCCTCCGTTTCTTTCGGAGGTGCTGACCCGCAGCGAGGCAGAGATGACTAAGTGACATATGGAATATGGCGACGACAACAGCATGTCGTAGAAGGAGATAACAGGTGGAGCCAACGATCCACTAAGACTAACGTATCTACAACTACATCCCCGAGCGGCAGTCAAACGGAGGCGTGAATGCAAGATGCCAGCGGAATGATCGTCCGGACAGAGGCTAGGGCTGCTTCGCTTCCTTCCCCCCGCGTCCTTCCTTGTGTGTCGGAGATATAAAGCGAATGCACCTACAAAGAATGGGAACTGGGTCGATCTATTCTATGGCGAAACATCCGAAGCATAACTGCACACTCACACGATCTTTGCCGAGAGATAGGAGCATTCGGTGGAACCGGTGAACTACACTTGCTTCTGGATAGATGTGTGGGACAGAGGACTCGTGGTACCTGCTGCCCACCCTTCCTCCTCCGCTTTGAGAACCGTGTGAACGGAGAGTGGGCAGAGCAGAAGGGAAGGAGGTCCTCATACGGAGTCGCACACTTACACTTACTTGAGCAGTGCGTGAGACTGGGGAATGAGTCGAGTAAACTGCCCTAGAAAAAGAACAGACGAAGCTTTACCTTTACAATGATAGGGCTTTGATTGGTATTGATTTTTTCTTAGTGATTAGAAAGGAGGACGCCTGG
>JAOTAY010019853.1:0-14190 GCA_025629805.1 Erythroxylum baracoense
TGTCACTTGCCACATGTCACACTCTCATTCACTCTCTTCATTTTCTTCCAATTCAATTCCAATTTCTCTCCAAAATTCCAATGGCTCAATTCAATAATTCCTAATTTCATGTGTCTAAGTTTCCAGTGCCATTGGACAGTCATTTTCACTACCGGTAAACCCCTATTCTGTCACTTGACAGTTTTTCGGGTCCAAAATTGTCTCCGAAAAATTCCCAAAAAATTTCTATAATTCTCTAAAAATTAGAAAACCCTAATAATCCTCTCCAGTACAAATTCTCATTCACACAAAGCAATTTTTTTCATAAATCACATTTATTCACACTATACCGGGAAAATGTCATGAATGCATGTACAATCATTTACATGTGCAACAATTCACTATTCGCTATTCATGTGCATAAATGAATGCATGAACATAGCAAAACACTTTAAACATTCCCAACCCGTTCCAAATTACTAAATTACCCTTCCCATAGGTAAGGGGATGTTACAATAAACGTATTAGCCACTGAGCTTCCCAGCTCACCGCATCATTTTCCACTTCTCAGGTGCAAGAATCAGCAGATTAATATTGAACCTTGCAAACTTTGGCTGACTCCAAGAATTTCTATTTTATTTGTAACTAAGTTAGTTTGGATCATTTTTAGTAGCTTTATAAACATGTTAGGCGTGAGCATCCATGTTGTAGTTTTGTATTATGCTATAGATGAGGCTTTTGTTTATAATTGGAGCAATGTACATACTCTGTTTTATTTAAGAAATGAATGACAATAAGAGTTAGAAGAAATATTCGTTTGTTCATATCCAAATTAATCTTCTGTTACATTTCTATATTTGTTTTTAGTTGGGAATGAAATTGATAGATATTGAAGACTTTTGAATAGATTTTTCTACAGTAAATTGTTTAATAAGAGTTTTGTATGTATGGTTTATCTTGTTGGATTCGAGTCTTTTGATATAAGTAGTAGTTTTTATAGATAGTAGAAAGGAAAAAGGGGATGAAAATGTGTTTTGAAACTTCAATGAATAAACTGTATTGATCTAGGTAGAATTTGACAAAGTTGTCTTCATAAAAGTTGTAGCTCTTTCTCTTAGCTTTCTAACGAACATGCACATGCATGATCACAATAACCCCTTTATTTTAAGAAGGTCGCAATCGTGCACATGCACGATTGTGACAAACAGTTACTGTTCATCAAAAGTCGCGATCATGCAACTCTCTGTTTCTTAAGCTGTGCATGTTCCCGTGCATTTTTGTGACATCCTAATTTTATTTTTTATTTTTTTTATTTTTTTTACGCCTACCAAGAATTTAATCCTTTTTATTTTGATGTTAGTTTTATATATATATTAAAAAGTCCCCCAATTTTGGCGCGTAGTCGCCACGGAATAAAAACCGAGACTCGGGGCTAACAATCACATTCTTAACTGGCTATTAGCTCTGCTCATAACCCGAAGGTCAACAAAATAGTTATTTATTTAACAAACTTTTCATTTCATTTTATTGCCTACCTTATTGTTTTAGCTACTGGTTTATATGAAATATACCAGTAATGTTACTAAAGTTAAAAGGCCTCAAATTATGAATGAATGTGACAATTTAGAGGGTGACAACTTAAACTAAATCCTAATTCAGTTGTATATTTATCCGAAGACCCCATTTTCACTATTTTTTATGAGTTAATGATTCTTTATAACCTAATAGACTTTGTTCAAAATTAAATTAATTTCAATCCATTTAAGCCATTGATAGGTTCAAACAAATCATAAAATGCAACTTACAACTATCATACAATATGTAAAATCAAATACAAAGTAAAACACATAACCCTCCCCACACTTGAACAACACAATGTCCTCAATGTGAGAAGGAAACAAACAAGCAAATAAGAAAAGAAGAAATATAAATTAAAGTAAAACGAAAATAAAATAAAAATAAAGATGAAGATGAAGACTTATTTGAAAAAGAAAAATGGGTTAGACAAAATCTCATGGAGATGGAGGTGGGAATGGAACACCTTGAAAGTCACCATAAATTACTAACGTTTTATCGAAAGCTTAAAACAAATCTAACTAAACCTAACAATTTCAAACAAACTTCTAAAGGCGCTAATTTATGGTCCTTAGCTCGACCTTGCATTTATGGAGGCATCTTAATTATTCGAAGATAAAGAAATCACTTCCTTATCCTTGGGAATTGCTCCTCCAAGATAAAGCTTACAACAATACCCATTGACCTTAAAAGTCTCCTTGTTATCTTTTTCCAGTTTGAGGGCTCCATGATCAAAAACTTGAATGACCGTAAATGGTCCACTCCATCTAGATTTTAACTTTCCTGGAAATAGCCTCAGCCATGAATTATATAGCAGAACAGTGTCTCCTACTTTGAATTCCTTTTGTTTGAGACGAGCATCGTGCCATTTCTCGACCTTTTCCTTATAAAATTTGGCATTTTCGTATGCATTAAAACGAAACTCTTCAAGTTCATCCAGTTGTAAAAGTCTATTTTCGTCGGCTTATTTCCAATCAAAATTTAATGTCTTAATCGCCCAATATGCTCGATGTTCTAATTCAATCGGCAAATGACAAGCTTTCCCATACATGAGCCTATAAGGAGTTATTCTAATAGGTGTTTTGAAAGCTATCCTATAGACCCATAAGGCATCATCTAGCTTTGTTTCCCAATCCTTCCTGGAGTTATTCACCGTCTTTTCTAAAATTCGTTTTAGCTCCTTGTTGACAACTTCCACTTAGCCACTCATTTGCAGATGGTAGGGTATAGCAACTCGATGGTGCACTCCATATCTTTTTAAGAGAGCATCAAAAGATTTATTGTAGAAATGTGTGCTTCCATCACTTATTATTATACGTGGCACTCCAAACCAGTTAAATAAACGTTTAATGAACTTTTGCACCACCTTCCCATCATTGGTTGGAGATGCTACCGCTTCAGCACAATGTGAGACATAATCAACTCCCACTGGAATATACATATTTCCCATCGAAGATGGAAAAGGACCCATAAAATCGATGCCCCAAACATCGAAGACTTCCACTTTTTGAATGTTGGTTAAAGGCATTTCATCCCTTTTGGAGATGTTACCTATTCTCTGGCAGGCATCAATCACATTATACTACGTAGGTCTGAGCATCCTTAAACAACTGTGGCCAATAAAATCCACTCTTAAGTATCTGAGTCGTCATTTTGTTGGTTCCATAATGCCCAGCATATTGACCTTTATGATATTGCTTTAGGATGTCTAACATTTCTTCATCTGGAACACATCGTCGCATTAACCCATCTGCACATGCTTTATACAGAATTGGCTCATCCCATATATAGCGGTTACAATCATGTAAGAACTTCTTCATTTATTGGTAAGAGAGATCTGGCAGAAGTTTACCACTGGCAACATAATTTGCGATATCAGCAAACCATGGTGTAGTCAAGCTCTCGAGTAGCACCAGAGTTTCATCGGGGAAATTTTCATTAATGTCATCGCTTGGTTTGCATTCTCCTCCCTCAAGTCTGGATAAGTAGTCTGCAACCACATTTTCTACTCCCTTTTTATCTCTCACCTCTATATCAAATTCTTGTAAAAATAACACCCATCGAATGAGCCTAGGTTTTGCATCTTTCTTATTAAAAAGGTATTTCAATTGCACGTGATTAGTGAATACGATTACCTTTAAACCCAAAAGATATTGTTGAAACTTATCACACGCATACACTACTACGAGTAGTTCCTTTTCTATAGTGGTGTAATTCAGCTGGGGTTCGGCAAGAGTCTTACTGGTATAGTAAATTGTATGCAACTTATTATCTTTCCTTTGGCCCAATACGCAACCTATGGCCTGGTCACTTGCATCACACATAACTTCGAATAGAAGTGTCCAGTCTGATAGTGATAAAATTGGTGCTAATATTAATGCCTCCTTTATTGTGTTGAATGCAAACATACACTTGTCATCAAATAAGAAAGGCACATCCTTGACTAAAAGGTTTGTTAAAGGTCTTGCAATTTGCAAAAAATCTTTGATGAATCGATAGTAAAATCTGACATGACCTAATAATCCTCGCACACCTTTTACATTGCTTGACAGTGGAAGTTTCTCTATCACTTCTTTTTTTGCTCTGTCAACTTCGAATCCTTGATGTGAGATTTGATGCCATAGCACTATCCCCTCTTGCACCATAAAATGACATTTCTCCTAATTCAACACCAAGTGTAACTCTTCACATCTTTGAAGAACTCTATCCAAATTAGTTAAACACACATCGAAAGAATCTCCAAAGACTGAAAAGTCATTCAAGAACACCTCCATTATATCTTCTATCATGTCAGCGAAGATAGACATCATATATCTCTGAAATATGGCTAGGGCATTGTAAAGTTCGAAAGGCATCTGTCTGTACGTGAAGGTACCATAGGGGTAAGTGAATGTAGTCTTTTCCTAATCATCAGGGTAAATGAATATCTGATTATATCCATAATATCCATCTAAGAAGCAATAAAAAGAATGATCAGCTACCCTTTCTATCATCTGGTCTATGAACGGAAGAGGAAAGTGATCTTTCTTAGTCACTGAGTTGAGTTTGGGATAATTTATGCATACTCTCCATCCTATAATTGTTCTTGTTGAAATTATTTCTCCACTATCACTTTCTATTACCGTCATTCCACCCTTCTTAGGTATACATTATACTGGGCTGACCCATTCACTATCAGAGATGGGATAAATTATCCCTACATCTAGGAGTTTTATGATCTCCTTCTTGACCAGCTCCTTCGTGATGGGATTCAACCTCTGTTGACACTCCCTCACCATTTTATATCCTTCCTCTAAGTTTATTTAATGCATGCAGACATTTGGGCTTATGCCTCGAATATCAACAATCTGTCATCCGATGGCTTTCATTCACTTTCTAACAACTTCCACCACCTTACTTTCTTATTTCTCATTCAATTGATTAGAGATTATTTTCAGTAACATTTGACCTTCACCTAGAAAGGTATATCTGAGAAATGTAGGTAAAGGTTTAAGCTTTAATATCGGTGGTTTTTTTGTAGATGGTAGTATGGGTGCTTCAATTCGAACCAATTTATCTTGATGTATTTAAATGTATGACTCCTCCATCTCTTCATCTCCTTTAGATTCATGGTTCTGATATCCATTGTCTGCCTCTGCCTCCACTGACTGTACTTATGCGATGCAACTCTCAACTTGTTTTTGCAAATTTTTATCCATAATTTCAACCTTCATGCATGCACTACTCGTTATTGGATTCTTTAAGGCCTTATTCATAATGAATTCGATCTGATCCTTACCTATTCAAAGTGTTAATTTCCCTTCGTGAACATCAATTATGGCTTTTCCTGTATTTATAAATGGTCGTCCTAAGATCAGTGGGCAGTTCTTATCTTCTTCAAAATCTAAAACCACAAAATCTACTGGAATAATGAACTTATCCACTTGCATCAGAGCGTCTTCCACTATTCCAAATGATCTTTTAATAGATTGATCTACCAACGGAATTAACATTGATGTAGGCTTGGCTTCACCCAGTCCGAACTTCCTGAATATTGATAAAGGCATAAGATTAATGCTAGCTCTCAAATCACACAAACACTTTGTAAATTCAAACTCACCAACCATACATGGTATTGTGAAACTCCCTGGATCTTTCAATTTAGAAGGCATTTGACTAGTGACTATAGAGCTACAAGTTCCAGTTAGAGCTACCATCTGATTATCTTCCAAGTACACTTCTTTGATAATATGTCCTTTAAAAATTTTGCATATTTAGGTATGTGTTCCAACACCTCTACAAAGGAGAGATTGATCTGTAGCGTCTTTAATTTCTCAATGAACTTTACAAATTGTGCATCTAACTTCTTCTTTTGTAATCGTTAAGGAAAAGGGATTTTTTGTTGATATGGTGGAGGGGTGACATAAGGAGGATATTCGCTCATGTCCACTTCTTTCTCCTTTCTTGATTTTTCTCAACTGGCTGGACGGGCTCTTCTATTGTCCTTATGGGTGGTTCAAGTTTCTATTTTCCTTATGGATGGTTCAAGTTCCTTCCCACTTCGAAGTGAAATAGCCTTTAGTTGTTCCCTTGGTTTTGCTTTTGAAGTGTTAAGAAGATTTCCCAAATTTCACATAGAAAAGGCATTTGACAATTGATTTACTTGGGCCTCTAGATTATGGATTGAAGAAGCATGGTTTTTAATGACTTGCTCACATTCTCCTCCCAGCTTCTTTTGTGCATCATCTAGAGTTCCGAGCTTATCTAAAATTCTACCCAACTTGGATTCCATTGAGCTTAGTTTATGTTGATGGAAACTTTCTTTTCCTTGTGGCCTGAACTGTCCTCCAACATTATTTGTCCAATAGAAGTTAGGGTGATTCTTCCACCCATGGTTGTAGGTGTTAGAGTAAGGATTGTCGCCCCCCTCCTTGCCTATATTGCGCCCTCATATAGTTTACTTGCTCTGGATTGTCTTCCTTCATCAAGTAACAATCTATGGTATTATGGTCCATTTGTCCATAGAGTTCACACTTTAATTGTACGACTTTCATTGGGGCTGAGGACAAAATCTTTATGCTGATGAGTTGTCATATCAAGTTGTCGATTTTCGCTTACATTTTAGTCATCTGATCGATAACCAAAATTCCTTTTTGCTCTTGGAATGAAGTAATTTGCCTGCTCTGCTCATTTGTTCAAAGGCAATTATTACTCGTCATCTCCTCTATCAGCTCTTCCGTTTCATCAATAGTCTTCATCATTAGTGATCCTCCTGAAGCTGCGTCAATTGTGCCTCTCATCGGTAGGTTTATTCTATTGTAGAATATTTGCAGCAGGAGCTCCTTGGGTAAGTTATGGTGTGGGTGCTTCCTCTGTAAATCCTTGTATCTCTCCTACGTTTCGTAGATCGATTCCCCATCACTTTGTTAGAAATTGGTAATTTTCTTCATGATCTTAGTGGTCTTGATCAAAGGGAAATACTTATCTAAGAAAGCACAAACTAGCTGATCCCACGTTGTAATATTGGCTAGGATAAGGGAATGGTACCAAACCTTTGCTCTATCTCTAAGGGTAAAGGGGAAAAGCCTGATTCGGACCGTATCTTCAGACATCTGATGGTACCAAAAGGTATCGCAGATTTTGAGAAAGTTCACTATATGTTGTCATGGACTTGGTCTTTTACCAATGAACCATGCGGTACGTAGTTGTATATCTCATAACTAAGTCAACCTCTCCCTCGAATGCTAGAAACAAAGCTAGCACACATTAGTAAAGATACAAGATAAAACAAGAACAACAATGAGGAAACTTGGAGAATGCTTATATTGCTTAAGATAGCTTTCACAAGGTAAGAACTCTATATGCTCACTATCTCTCTATGCCTCTAGGCATCTTACAAATGAAGTCCCTTGGCTATTTATAGCCTTCCACCTCCTCAATGGATAGCTAGGATCTATTTGATCCAATGGCTCATAATGACCATCTAGAATTCTCTACAACTATTTACATATATAAGAATAATCTACAATTATCTACAAGGTTCTAGAGTCTTCCACCCATCTCTAGCCTTATCTTGAATATGGAAGAATTGTGTGGAATCTTTTAGAGAAATCTAGCTTAGCCTCTCAATCTAGAGTGGGAATTTTATGGTGCGTGACAATGTGCATTGGGATCTTCGTTTGCTAATCCATAAAACTGAACATTCTGTTGAAGCATGTTTAATAAGTCTGGTTTAATCTTAAAGGAGGCTACTTGAACGGGTAGCCTAGCTACTCCTTGGTTAGCCACATTGACCCTGACCTTATAAAGTCCATCAGGGTTCGTTGTTGATGTCCTTGGTTCACTCCGTAGTCCATATTCTGCTAAAATTCCTCAGCCATTGTTGATTTCACGATTTCCTCTTCTTCTTCACGCCGAGATTTCCTAATGGTTCATTCTAGTCAAGTGATGTCTAAGTCTAAAGTTTCAGCTACACGACTCGAACCTCTTGTGACTCTTTTGTTCATACAAGAGCACGATTTCTAAAATAAAAGGGAAAGAATGAAAACAAAGATTAAAAACTAAACTAATCGTCTCCCGACAACGGCGCCAAAACCTTGATCGCAGGTTTCTGATATGAAAAAGCATTAATAATTTAACCTTGATATTTCGCAAGTGCACAGGTCGTTTGCGTAGTACCTAAGATGTCAATCCCACAAAGAGGGTTAATCTAATCCTAAAATCTAAGGCTGAACTCAATTTGTAATAATTCAAAATAAACAAAACTAAACAAGAAATTATTTCAATCACGCAATTAATTCCAATAATCAAATTCGAAAATAATAATAAGATAGCAAATGTAACACCCAATTAAGAAGCAACCTAGGAAGTACCAATTGAGAGAAAGGGTATTTTTATCTGACTTTAATGAAAACCTAATTGATTATGAACTTATTGGATTACCGGTTCTAGAAGGTCCTAGGGTTGATTACTCTCTCTTAAGTTATAATTATTAACCCTAATTTATAAACCCTAATCAAATTATGGGAATTGCAATATCTTAATTCACAATTTATCCAAAACCTAAATTAGATATGAATTTGTCCAATAAAATACCAAAAATCTATGCAAGATCTCTCGTTAATAAATTTACCGGTTTAATTTAATTCTCGATCTATTAAATTACCTAACTCTTGTTAGCCTAATTTAATGATTTTTCACTCGCTTCACCCTCTCAGTTTATTACCGAATTATGCAAGTGCAGAATTGAAATCAAAAGAAATTCAATAAAAATGCAATCAATCAAATTTCATTAATATCAAAGACAAAATATCCTAAAGGTGAGTTTAGACAAATCCTCAACATTTAACGAATCTATCTTCTATGGCCATCTCAAATTATGTACAATCATAAAAATTGAAATTAAACCAGAAATAGACTCAGAATGGATGATAGAGGCAGCAATAGTGGGAAACCTCCTGTTCCGGGAAGTACTTTGCGTAAGCTTCTTCTCCACGTCTCTTCCTTCGTTTCTTTCTCAATCTCTTGATAAAACTCTCTAGGGTTTTCAGATTGTGGCTGATGCAAAAGCTCCCTCTCTTGTGTTCTTTATATTCTTTAAACACTTTATGTATCGTGAGCAGTCCTAGGGTTTTTCTGGGATAGAAATGATCTGAAGAATTCCTCAAAACTTGATGTTTTCTCCTGTTTGCACGTCTGCTCGATGCAAGGCACGATCGTGACTTTGCATGGCACGATCGTGACTTACGTCCAATCCTTTCTGTCAAGATCGTGGCCCAAACGCCATGATCGTGGGCTGTGACAAAGTAGCCACGATCATAGGCTGGCTCTCATGTTTCTATCACGATTGTGGCCTATTGTGCCACGATTATGGCTCATTGTTTCGGCCCAAAGTCTTCGAAACTTCTTCGTTCTTCAATGTTGACCCAAAAATACTAACAATCACATCAAGGTACCTCAAAAACATCATATTTAAGCTCAAAGACTTATACAAACCCATAAAAACACTTAAACACACAAACTAACATAATTCTAACCTAAACACATACTAATCACTCAAATTAACACTTAAGACGTAACAAACTAAGCCCTAAAATGTGATTCAATTTACACCTATCAACATCCCCACACTTAAACGTTTGCTTTTTCTCAAACAAAAAAAACAACAAACACACAACACACAATGCAGTAATGAGATAATGGCTTCAACTTCATGAAATAAATTTAATCTTAAACATAATCTTTCAAGTTATATCAAATCATTAATATGCAAAATATGCATCTAGGGGATTTGAACTAAATATACAAATTAATCGAGATCTAAGTGTTAATTTATTTACCCTTTTTAATCGTATACACACATTAATAATTCTTTGGCCATTCAGACTTTGTAACTGCTCCTAAGTACGTTTTCATGAAAAATCAAGCTGTTACAAGTTCAGTAAGTTTTTTATTAGAAAACACTTATTTATTTATTTATTGAACATGGACTTAGTCTTTTTACGCAGAGGAAAACATTAGCAATGAATGTCGATCCGGTTACTCGACTAAGTCATGTTTTTATTAAGCTACTTGGTTAGAACGTCATTATAGTGTTTTACACGAAGGCACACATTTGTGATGCGTCTTGATCTAGTTACTCAGCTATATCACATTCTCAACTGGCTACTAGCTCTATTCATAACCCGAAGGCCAACAGAAATAGTTATTTGTTTAACAAACATTTTTTAATTTTTTTATTGCCTACCTTGTTGTTTTAGCTACTTGTTTCCATGAAAAATACTATTATTAAAGTTACTCAAGTTAAAAAGCCTCAAATTATGAATGAATGTGACAATTTAGAGGGTGACAAACTTACACTAAATCCTAATTAAGCTGTATATTTATCCCAAGACCCCAATTCACTAATTTTTGTGAGCTAATGATTCTTCACAACCTAATAGACTATGTTCAAAATTAAATTAATTTCAATCCATCTAAGCCATTGACAAATTCAAATAATTCATAAAATGCAACCTAAAAACTATTATACAATATGCAAAATCACATTCAAAGCAAAACACATAAACCTCCCCACATTTGAACAACATATGGTCCTCAATGTGAGAAGGGAACAAACAAGCACATAAGAAAAGAAGAAACATAAATTAAAGTAAAACAGAAAATAAAAATAAAGATGAAGACTACTTCGAAAAGGAAAGGGGGTTAGAAAAAGTCTTATAGAGATGAAGGTGGGGATGGTGTTGGAGTTGGCAATTGAACGCCTTGAGCCTCAAGATATCAATGGATACGACGTATATCCTACCTCTGATGTCGTTGAGTTTGGGCCATTTCCCTCATCATTCTGGAGTTCCTTGCTAGTTGATCTATAATCACCGTGTTGTTTGCGGAGATTGTGTCCAGAACTTTCTTCCATCCCATTTCTTCTGTCTCTTCTTCTTCCTCGGTCTCTTCACTGGTTGATTCCTCTTCTGCCTGCTGAGGCAGTGCTGAACTCGAACTCACCTGACTGACCTTAATGTTAAGATATGTCTTCTGGTTGATATCCCGAAGTTCCATGTTGTGCGACTTAAGGATTTTAGCCCTTCATAAATGGTGATGATTTAGGAAGTGAGGGAGATGGACAGTTAACCCACTACAATCCACGCCATAATATTAAGCAATGACAAAAACTAGGTACCCCATACCTAAATTGTTGTTCCTCTTGCGCGAAGTTGCAACAATAGTGTTTAGCACATGTATGGTGGTCCACACTAGAATGTTGTGCTCCATACACCACAATATAAAGAGTTCTTTTATGGAGCACTTGTTGGTTTCTGATTTATCAAAAACCAACTGACACATGAATTTATGCAGCAACAAATGCTCGTGGGTCCTTATTATGTTGTTGTGGGTATTTTTGGCATGAAATTGCTCTATTCTAGTGAGCTTGTTCTAATAGCAAGAAGGATAAAAATCGTCATGCTGATCGATAATGGAGGATTCGGGGAACCCACACATATCACACATGATTTCCATGTTCAGTTCATAAGCTCGTCCCTGCAACCTAAACCACAATTTCTTGGGGTTCCTATGTTCATAGGTCAGGGAAGTGAAAAATTCCAAAGTGAGCTCCTGGTAGACAGGAGATTGGAAATGTATAAATTTGGCCCACTGGATTCATTCAACTAAGTTCTTTACCCTATTGCGCAATTTTAACCTATCGAGCATTTCAAAATCAAATTATTTAGGAACTACTATTTATCTGGCATTTAAGGATTGGAAACGAATACCTTCCTCCTCTGTGTAGATCGGGAAGGGTGCTCCGAAGTCTGTTGCTCTGTTTCTTCTCCCTCGTCTTGAAACTTGATTTCATCCTGATGATTGCTCGCGTCTGGCTGATTGCTTAATGCGCGACATAATTGCTTGTGAATAGGTAGAGTTTGGAAGAAATTTGGAAGTTTGAAATTTTTGTAGAGAGATGTGAGAGCATTTGTAACATTCAAATCTAGAGAGATAAAGTAAAAGTGAAAGTGAATGAAAAAGTGAAGTTAGAAATGAATATATAGGTGGTTAATGGATAAAATGGTAAATTTTCCTTTAAAATTTGTGTGTTTCCCTTTTCTGCCCACGATCGTGGCCTGCAGTTTTCCACCGATTCTTCATTTCTCTTCTTTTGTTCTTTTCACATTTTTTTTCGAAATCACTTCTCAGTTCTTTTTTTATCCTTTCACCTCTCTTTTGCTTACTTGATCAATCATCCAATTTATCTCAAAGTCCTATTCCTTCTCGATTTTATTTGGAAAAAAATATCCTAACTACGAAATTCAAACTTTCTAACAAAAACAATCAAAGGAAATAAATTTCATAGGTTGCCTCCCATACAGCACTTCTTTTAACGTCGGTAGCTCAACGCTCTTTTTAGTTCACGGTGGTTCGAATGAATTGTGCAATGGTAGTGCAGTCACTAATCTTACAATCTGTACGGGAGCTACCATGCTGTGGTTTCCACCATCCTTATGATTCTTCTTCTTTCACCTTCTTCTATGTGATTGTTTCTTTTGAACTCAGTCCCAAGATCCTCAATATGTTCCCATTCTCCTCGAGGTTCAGGTTCCTTGATATCTATTCATGGTAAAGGAGAACAGTAGTTTTTCTTTGACACCTTAAAGGTTAATTGCTTCTTTCCTACTCTCAGAGTTAGTTCACCCCATTAACGTCAATGATTGAATGAGCAGTGGCCAGGAACGGTTGTCCAAGAAGCATATGGGTTTCCACATCTTCTCCAATATCCAATATATATAAGCCTATGGGAAAGGTAAATTTATCAATTTGTACGTACACATCCTTAATAATCCCCTTCAGTTGATGAACTGTTCTGTCGGCCATCTTCACTATCATCTTTGTGGGTGCTAACTCTTTTAACCCTAATTTTAGACTAAAAGTATATGGCATCATATTGATACTCGCGCCCAAATCTGCGAATGCCCTATCTATGTTAACTCCATTAGTATTGCAAGGAATGAAAAAATCCCCTGGGTCCTCTTTCTTCTGTGCTATGTAAGGGGTTTCTTCTTCGATATGCTCCTTAACCTTCTTCTGGACTGACTCCTTTAGGGTGAGCCTCGTTTGTAGTTGTTTTTTTTTATATTCTCAATCCTATTTGATTCAACCTCCTTAGAATTCCTTGTCGCCCTACTTGAAATTGACTTCCGCTGAGCTAGAATAGGGTATGGAAATTCATATCGAGGTTCTTCAATTGACTCAATTTCAAGCTCACTTTGAAGAATTCCACAATTACCTTTCCTTCTCCTTTATCTCCATCTTCCTTCACATCTTCAGGTTCCTTCTCCTGGGTCTGAATGATAGCCATGATCCATTCTTTCAGGTTAGACTCGGTATTGCTTGGAAGGGTTCCTACATTCCGAATAGACATTGCCTCTACTAATTGGCCTAGTTGGACTTCCAGATTGTTTATTGACGAGGTATGGTTCTTTGTTACTTGTTTGAATTTGCTTTCAAGCCTCCTATATGCATCCTCTATGCCTCCAATTTTATCTAAAATCTTATCCAACGTAGATTCCAAATAGCTTGGTTTATCTTGTTGGAAGCTTGCTTATGCTTGTGGCCTAAACTATCCTCTAGCATTATTTGTCCAAGAGAAGTTAGGGTGATTCTTCCACCTAGGGTTATAGGTGTCAGAGTAGGGATTGTTGCCCCCTCCTGATTCATATTACGCCCCTATATAATTTACTTGCTCCAAATTGTCTTCCTTCATCAAGTAACAGTCCACGGTATCATTGCCCATCTGTCCACATAGTTCACACTTTAGTTGTATGGCTTTCACCTAGGTTGAGGACGAAGCCTTCATGCTGTTGAGCTGTCGCATTAAGTTGTCGATTTTTGCTTACATTTCAGTCATTTGATTGACAGCCACAATTCCTTTTTGCTCTCGAAATGAAGTAATCTGTCTACTCTGCTCGTTCGTCCAGAGGCAGCTGTTACTCGCCATCTCCTCTATTAGCTCTTCCACTTCATCAACTGTCTTCCTCATTAATGATCCCCCTGAATCTGCGTCAATCATGCCTCTTGTCGGTGGGTTTACTGTAACACCCCAACTCCCGCTGAACCCGAACCCGATATCGACAGTGATACCCGAATTCGTGCCCCGCGAGGGTG
>JAOTAY010019854.1:0-14188 GCA_025629805.1 Erythroxylum baracoense
ATGTACTAACATTTCATGTGCAAAATTCACTTATATATTATGCATGTGCATATATGAATGCATGCATATGTCACTGTACACTTATACACTTCCTATTCATGGCAATAGGTGAGGGGATGTTACACAACCATTCAAACTCGTCCATATAATCATCCACTAAACCATGTTAGACGATCAATTTGAGCCGCTCCATCGGATTACCTTCATCCTTCCCACCATATCGATCGAACAGATAATGCTTGAAGCGTTCCCACGTCATGCATGGATTAAGCTCACGTATGGACGTGAACCAATATAACGTAGTTCCCTCCATACGTATCTAAACCATCAATAAACAAAGCTCAGAAGGGATCCCATGGATCAAAAAATAAGACCCAACACGTGTAACCTATGTGAATGGATCCTCCCTATAGAACGAAGGGAGATAGAAACATCGTGCTACATTTCGATACTCTTCCCATTCATGCTCTGTTATCGCAGACATCGAGTGGTTCTCCTGTTTACGAGGCTCTATCCCTTGAGTACTATTAATTAGTTTTTTACCACTCGATGAGGAAGACGCAAGGTGAGTCAACACTGGTGAACCTCTGTCTCCTTCTACCATACTCTGCTTCTCTAGTTTCCTGTCAATTATGGCTTAGAATCCTTCCCTCAACTCTGACTTAAGGAGATTTTTGAACTTAACCAATGTCTCGACACTAGCCATCAAAGAACTCAACTTTGTTCGTAGGTCCTTCAGAGTAACATTGTGTGACTTAACCATTCCTTCTTGATCTAAAAGTGATGATTCTTGTCTCCTAAGAGATGTTTCTATCTTAAAGACTTTAGATTCCATTCGAGTTTGCATACAATCTCTACCCCTCTACGCTCTCTTAATGAAAGCACTAATTGATATGAAATACTATAGAGATTGTATTGTTTATGTATGTAAGATAGACAAAGCTCCACTCCTGGAAAAATATCTAGGCCTAAACAATCCTTCACAATTCAGAAAAACATGCCCCCTCCTCTTCTAGTTTAGCTATATTACTCCTTACATATATTAACGTAAAGGCGAAAAGCTTGCATTCCATTATGATAGTGTAAATATATAGAGATACATCAGGAAGCCCTAAGGGCAAAGTCAAAACTACAAGATAAATAAATACTTACAACCAGAATATTAACATATTACTCCTATACGCCCCTACAAGATGGAGCTCCGGAGGAGACTCCAATCTTGTCCCTAAAACCAAGAAAAGCAGTACACGAAAAAGCCTTAATGAGAGGGTCTGCCAACTGATCTGCAGAAGGCACATGAGAAACACAGAGCATGCCTCGCTGAACCTGCTCCCAAACAAAATGAAAATCCAGAGTTATGTGCTTCATTCAAGAATGAAAAATGGGATTGGAGCACAATTGAGTGGCACCAATATTATCACAATAGATAACCGGATCACATGACAAAACAACACCCAACTCAGATAGCAACGAGCAGATCTAACGAATATCAGCAGACGTAGCAGCAACAGCACCACACGCCGTCTCAGTGGAAAAGCGAGACACAGTACGTTGCTTCCGAGAGCTCCATGCAATAGGACTGTCACCAAGAGACACCAAGTAAGCAGTAGTAAAGGTATAATCATCCTTATTGCTAGCCCAGTTAGCGTCGGAGAAGGCATATAAAGAGAGAGGACTATCATGTCGTAGCAGAACACTAAGGCAAATAGTACCACATAAATCGTGCAATAAGCGCTTCACAGCGGACCAATGAATAGTGGTAGGACGATGCATGAACTGGGAGAGCTTGTTAACCGCAAAGGCAATATCTGGACGGGTGAGAGACAAGTACTGCAAACTACCAACAAAGCGACGATACTCAGTCACATCCGTAAGGGCAGTGCCACTATATAAGGAGAGCATCACACCAGGGTCCAAGGGGGTAAGAACGGGGTTAGACTGAAGCATGTTGGTGCGGTGGAGTAACTCACAGATGTAACCCTGCTTAGATAACAAAAGAGCATCCAGATGAGGGAGAACCTCTACCCTTAGAAAATAAGAGAGATCACCGAAATCCTTGAGAGCAAATCTCTGTGCCAAAAGCTGAATAAAACGCTGAATAGTATAACTGTCAGAACTAGTGATAATAATGTCATCAACATACACCAAGAGATATAGAGTAACACCTTGCTGATGAAAGATAAACAAGGATGCGTCAGCACGCGAATTGGAGAACCCTTGAGCAAGCAAAAAACTCCAAAGCTCAAAATACCAGGCGTATGGGGCCTGCGTCAGCCCATAAATGGCTTTGTGAAGTCGACAGACATGGTCAGGATGATCATCATTTACAAACCCCTGTGGTTGTGCTATATAAACCTCCTCATGAAGATGACCCTGAAGAAAGGCATTATTAAAATCAAGCTGGCGCATGGTCCAATTCTGACTAACAACAAATGTAAGGACCAGGCGAATAGTAGCAGGTTTGACCACCGGACTAAATGTATCATGATAGTCCAACCCAGGTTGCTGATGAAAACCCTTGGCGACCAAACGCGCCTTATACTTGTCAACAGAACCATCAGGTAAGTATTTTGTGCAAAAAACCCACTTGCACCCAACAACATTATGTGCCTAAGAAGGGAGTACCAACTCCTAGGTACCATTACGAACTAGGGCCTCAAATTCCTCCGACATGGCTTTGTGCCAAAGAGGGTCACAAAGGGCCTAAGAGGCAATGGAGGGCTCAATGGAAAAGGAACTGACAGTGGCAGTGAGAGAATATTTGGGGTTCAGTTTAGAAATATGGTTCTTGGAGCGAGTGATCATGGAGTGAGTATTATGAGTGGGAGAAGAGCAGGTGGCTCAGGAACAAGAAAATCAGAGATAGACTGGGAGGATGGTGAAGGGATAGGAGAAGGAGAGGGAGGTAAAGGTGATGGACCAAGAAGGAGGGAGAATGGTGGAAGCCAGTCCGAGAGGGAGACATCAGGAGTGGATAACGCAGAGGCGGAGGACTTGAAGGGAAAGACACTCTCATCAAAGCGAACATGACGAGAGACATAGATATGGGAGGTCTGAGGATCGAGGCATAAATAGGCACTCTGAGTAGTTGAGTAGCCAAGAAAGACACAAGGAGTAGAGCAGAAGTCCAATTTGTGATGAGTGTATGGCCGCAACCACGGATAATAGAGGAAACTAAAGACCCGGAGCTTGTGATAGTTAGGAGAATGACGAAAGATGCGCTCAAAGGGTGAGAGCATACCAAAAGTACGGGATGGAAGACGATTGATTAGGTAGACGGCAGTGGAGAATGCATAGTTCCAGTAATGAAGAGGCAAGGATGAGTGAGTGAGTAAAGCAAAGCATGTTTCAACAATATGCCGATGACAACGCTCAGTAAAGCCATTATGTTCGGGAGTACGAGGTGGCGTCATAAGATGGGAAATATCATGAGAAGAGAGAAAGGGTCGAAGAGCAAGATACTCGGGCCTATTATCAGAGTAGAGAGTTTTGATGGAGCATTGAAAGAACTTTTCAACAAGAAGTTTAAAGCGGACAAACACATCATAAACTTGGGATTTGTGCTGTAATGGATAAAGCTAGACATACTTGGAAAAATGATCCACAAATATAATATAATACTTAAAGTTATCCAAGGAGAAAATAGGAGAAGTCCACACATCAGAGAACACAAGTTCTAGTGGACAAATGTAAACTAGAATCAGAAAATGGGAGTTTACGACTCTTCGTACAATGACATGCATGACACGAAGAAGACTCTTTATTGCTAGTAACTGGAAGACTAAAATGAGAAATAATATGCTGGGAGATCGGATTGGCAGGATGACCTAGGCGCTGATGCCAGGCAGACATGGATGTGCGGAACTCAGTGGTGAGGGCCATGGAGGAGGACATAGACTGAGAAGAGGGCCACTCATACACTCCATCTTTAAGGGGCCCAGTCATGAGAGGCCCCCCGTGGAGAAATCCTTCAAGATAAAACCAAAGGGTGAGAATTCAACAATGAGGTTATTTCTGGAGCATAATTTAGAAACAGAGACAAGATTCTTTTTAATAGCAGGAACACACAAGACATCATTCAAAGGGAAGGTATGGGAATGAGAAGTTAAAAATAATGAACCAGTATGAGTAATAGGCAAACCAGTCCCGTCACCAATCATGACGTCCTCAGTGTTGTGGTACAACTGATGAAGGGAAAGGTGATTAAGATCGGTTGTGATATGATGAGTAGTGTCACTGTCGAGGAGCCAAGTCAGAGTGGAGGTGGCTGACACAGATGGAACAGTGGCTATATAAGCCCGTGGTTACCAAGGAACAGTGGGACACTGGCCAAAACCACAAGGAGTAAAAGGCCGAGAGGGCTGATTAGAGAAACCAGTAGAGTTGGAGCTGTATTGATTGACCATCCAGTCGAATTGAGGACATTGTCAAATCTTGTGGCCTTGAGCACCACAACCTTGACAGAAACCAAGAAAAGGTTTATACGGATAATAGGAACGAGGCTGGTGGGCTGTAGGCCAAGAAGAACCTTACAGACCAGAACTTTGAGAGCCAACAGAATGCTATGGCTGCTGCGTGGAACCAAGTGAAGGAGCCTGTCACTGCTGCTGAAGAAAACCTGGCGTCGAGAACTGCTGTTGCTAAAAACCAGATGCAGACTGAGAATTGGAGCGCCAGCTATGACCTCAACTGGAAGCAAGCCTTTGCATAGGGTTAGTAGATGCGGGATGATGCACAGTATTATGAACCGATTGTAGCTGAGAAAGAACAAACTCCTTGTGGATTAATTTATCATGTAACTCATCAAAAGAGATGGCAGTTTCATGTGCCTTCACAGCTTCTATAACAGGGTTGTAAATTTCATTCAACCCATCAAGTATTTTATCCACTAAATCATCATCATCAAGGGGTTTTCCCAAAAGTACCAATTCGTTGGCCTTGTTGTGGACAAAGTGCATAAATTTGGAGATGGATCTGTTACCTTGAAGAGGACGTTTAAGAGATTCCTTCACCTGATTCATATGACTACGAGATGCCTTGGCATATGTGTTGTGTAAGATTTCCCAAATATCGGACGAAGTTTCTGCCCGATTGACATGGGCTGCAACTTCTTATGACAACGTACTAACAAGAAAAGAGAAGATTAACTGATCTTGACGATACCAGCCATCATAGAGAGGGTTGTCAACTTCACTGCCATCAACGACTACATAACGTAAAGGAGATTTGGAGGTGCCATCAACATATGAGATCAGGCCATGTCCATGCAGTGTGCTTTGCACCTGCAGTTTCCACGCTAAAAAATTTTTGGAGGTGAGTTTGGCGACAGAATGGGCATTGGAGTTTATGACAATCAGTGGTTGTGAAGGGTTTGAGGGATTTGGTAAACCAGGAACTGTGAAATTTGAGGCAGAAGTCGACGAACTGTGGGAAGAAGGAGTCGTTGACATGGTGGCTGCGAATTACTGATCACATTCGATGAAAAATTAGGGTTTTTAGGCCACCGGATCGAGTAGCTCTGATACCATATTAACGTAGAGTCGAAAAGCTTGTATTCCATTATGATAGTGTAAATATATATAGATACATCAAGAAGGCCCTAAGGGCAAAGTCGGAACTACAAGATAAATTAATACTTACAACCAGAATATTAACATATTACTCCTATAACATATTCTCTTTCCTTAACTACCTATAACAAACTCATAACAACTTGCCTATATGACAGATTCCCCCTTCCCCAGCTTGTTCTTACGAACATAAGTTTTAATGGGCTTAGTTTGCTTAGGTAATATGTTCTGATCACTAGGAGAGGTGCTAACATTGTTATCACTTTATCTGATTGGATGTTTGATTCCAATAAGGTTATTCAGGTTATGACAAAGTAGATGATGGAGAAGTTGAATTATTATTGGTCTATGGATACAAGATGAAGGAGGAAACTTTTATATATAATGTGTTTTATGGTGATCGAACTTAAGAGCATGTAGATGTCATTAAACAATTCTGGTATGAGTATGAATTATTTAATGATTATCAACTCAAAATTGACAAAATTCATGATTGAGATTGAAGTAGTTCAACCTGTTCGACTTCAGCTTCAAATTCAAGTTTGTACTCATTTCTAAGAGTAGTTTGTTGCTTTCACTTTTAAATTTTATAAGAGAAAAAAGGGCTAGGACTTCGTACAATATGACGAAATTAGATAAATATTTGATTGAAGATTGTGTGGCCGAAGTTGAAGGTATGTAGTTTTATACATTATTATGATGGAAGAGTTGTGGAAATAATTTTCTAATCATACAGTAATTACACCGACTTATTAGTAATAGTAATTCCATCATCTATTGTTGCTTTTGAGTCTACTTTTAGCACTAGTGATTGGGTTAATAATCATCATCGTGCTCTACTTCATCCTCTTACTGTGGAAGTCCTTATATGTGCCTAAAGTTGGATAGATGGTGAAGATATTGAGGGTAAATTCTTTTCTTTCTGATGTATCAATTTCATCTTTTTTTATATCATCTTACCTAGTATTGTTTTTTAATTTGTATATTAATATAACTACAGGTATTAATGCGAATGCGAATAGTTATACTCATCGATCAAGCGGACATTATTTTGATAAAATATTTAAAGATAAATTTATATTAAATTATTTATTAATTATTACCCTTAATATTCCTTTAATTTTACTATTACGTTATTAACTATAATGTTTTTACATACAAATGAAGTAATGCAAACTATTGAAGATTCTGGCTATAACGATTAGTTGCTTTTTCGGTCTATTTAGTCTTTACCCTCTCCAATCTGTAGTATCCAATCTCTAGTCTCTAGTTTTTGGTCTCCATCATGATTTTATCTTGATTTTTTGTAAATTATATAACCTTTTGTAAAATAATTTGGATAATCATTTTTGTACAATTAAGATTACTATAATTAATGAATTTGGTTTCATCTTATTTATTTTATCAATTCATGTTGGCCCCATCTTTCATAATTTTTAAATTTATTTTTTATTTTAAGGTTCAGAAACGCTAAAAAAATAACAAAAGGTCCTAAGTTGTTACTCTTCTTATTTCTATGGCTAAGTGAACTTTTTCATTTTTATTTTACACCTAATTTACAACCTTTATCTTTTCTCTCTTTTTTAATTAATTAATTACTGAAGAAGTAAAATTTCTTTTAAACTTCCTTGTAACTTTTTTTTCACTCTAACTAAACATTCTAAAAAAATATCCCAAATGTTAAAAATGGGTCAATTTCTCTTTATTTATTTAAAATTCAAAATTAAAATTCTATATAAATCTAATTAATCCCATAATAAAAATAAATTAAAGAAAAATATAATTAAAGAAATTAGTAACTAATTATATTCCATTATGAAAAATATTCATAATTAAAATTTAAAAGTTGGAAAAAGATAAATAGAAAATGAAAATGAAAATGATAATAATATAAATGGAATATGAGCAAATGTAAATAGATATGATCAAAATAATTTTAATACAAACTATAGCTGAAATCAGTAGAAAAAAGTATATAATTATAGCTACAAATTTGAATTGATTAAAAAAATTTGAGATTTTATAATGAATAAATATATAAAAACTTATATATATTAATAAAATGATAAGATGAACTTCGTAACTATAATTAATTGAATTGATCACTTCAATTGTAATCTTTTCCTTTCATTTCCTACAATGATATTCCTTCTTTTATTAATAAATTTGGATTCGTCTTATTCATTTTATCACTATATGTAAGTTTTTATATATTCATTCATTATAAAATCTCAAATTTTCTTAATCAATTGAAATTCGTAACTATAATTAGTTGAATTGTTCACTTTAATTATATTTTTTCATTTCCTATAATCATATTCTCTTTTATTAATGAATTTGGTTTCATCTTATTCATTTTATCACTATATGTAATTTTTTATATATTCATTCATTATAAAATCTCAAATTTTCTTAATCAATTGAAATTCGTAACTATAATTAATTGAATTGATCACTTCAATTATAATCTTTTTCTTTTATTTCCTATAGTCATATCCTCCTTCATTAATGGATTCGACTTCATCTTATTCATTTTATCAATATATGTAAGTTTTTACATACTCATTCTTTATAAAATCTCAAATTTTATAATTTTATTAATCAATTAAAATTTGTAAATTCAATTAATTCAATTGATCACTTTAATTTTAAACTTTTTTCTATCATTATCTATAATTTTATCCTCAATTATTAATTTATTTAATTTAAAATTTTAAAATTAAAAAAATTGGGCCTACTCAAGCTTAATCGAACTTCGAACATATTGAGCTCGATTGAGCACTAGTCTTGTACCTGAAAATTTTGACCCAATCGGACCTCGAACCGCTGAGGTTCGGTCAAACTGGGCCCAGGCCACCAACTACCATCCCTCCTTTTAACTAAAAGAAAAAACTTCATTCAAGTTTTCAAATATAACTATTCTCGTTAAAGAATGAGATCTACATGTTTTTTGACTTCTTTAAATGAAAAAAATAAATCAAAATGTACCATAGTGAACTTTACTTAAAATTTGCTAGAATGTATATGTTAAGAATGAGACTTATTGATAGGTCTTGTCAACCCCTAGATCGTACATAAGAGGGGCGAATTGTGTGTGTGTGTGTGAATTTTATGCATTTTCAAAGTTAATAAATGAATCATATATACTAATATATAGTTATGGAAACTTCATATAAGGCAATCACAACAATAATAAAAGATAAAAAAGAAAAGAAAAACAAATTTGTTTTATAGTGATGTAACTAAACAATCTTTATCTTATGACTTCACAAGCTTAACTTTGGAATCACTCCCGTCTTTTTAAGTAGGAATCCTTTGTACAACATCTTATTTTCCATATATGAAAATTATTTTACCACGGTGAAGAGAAACCTTTCCAACATCAATTGCTTAGTTAGTAGAATTTGAAAATAATTAAATACAACTTAATAAGTCCTTTTTATAATAATACAACTCAATAAGTCCTTTTTATAATCATATAATGCACTATATGCTCATATAATGCTTATACGCACATATACATATCACAACTATTTTAAAAGCTTCTCAAGAATCTCTGGTGTTAAAGATTATTCCTGCAACTCACATGTATGGTTTATTTATACTTAAGAAACACTTTAAATGTTCATTAGACATATAAATTAATCGATGTTTAAACTTCAATTAATCAATGTTCCTTCTACTAAGGGATTGACTAGCCCTCCTTAACCAAACACTTTACCCCTAATATTCCAAAATGAATTTTATGTTCAACTTATGGGCTAAAACCCTTTGACTAGCTGTGAAGACTAATGTACTGAGTTGAGTGTGAGTCAAATTATTATGCAGACGAGTTAACTTTTCTTGTTGTATGTAGATGCTGCTTACTGATCATGTATAAAAGGCCATCCTGTATACTTCATCATTAGTTAATGAAGTATTAATTTCTCTCTCCAACTTTACTCTCCACTTTACTCTTCCTCTACACTTTTTCGTATCTTTATATGGTATCAGAGCTCAGTTAGCTTAGATTCATCATCGTCGCATGCATCGCCGGTTCCTTGAAGGCTAAGCTTGATCTACTCGATTGGTTGGTTATTGAACCTGATAGTTGATCTGCGAAGCTCTAAGCTGAGTTGAAGTGAGGCTCTTTCATTACAGATGACAACTATCAGTGACGCCAACAATGGCTCTTCCAGATCTACGACGACGATTCCTGGTTTGATCGTCCACTTCTATTATCTAGTAAAGATCATCCTGGTATATCTCTCACCACTGTTCAATTCAATGGCATGGGATTTCTAGGTAGGAGTCGTACTGTAAAGATGGCCTTAGATGCCAAAATGAAATTAGGCTTTACAGATGGGGCCGTGTGTTAAGCCTGTTGCTGTTATTGATCCTAATTATAAAAAATGGATCAGATGTGACTATATGGTCGCGCATTGGATCTTAAACTCTATGATTCCTGAGATTTCTGATTCCTTCTTATATGCTCAATCTGCTGAGCAATTGTGAAAAGAGATAAGTGAAAGGTTCGGTCAAAGTAATGGTCTGATTTACCATATCAAACGTATGTCGAGTCAGACTACTCAGGGAAGCATGTCTGTAGCGTCTTATATTAACAAGCTCAAGAGGTGTTGGGATGAACTATACAGCTTGATTGACATTCCTATTTGCACCTGCGGTATAATGAATGAGAAATTCATTAAGATGGACAATAGATCCAAGCTTACGCAATTTCTAATGAAACTTAATGATGAAAATGAAGGAGTGAGGAATCAGGTGTTGTCGATGGACCCACTCCTTTTGGTTAATAGGGCCCATTATTTAGTTAAACAAGTTGAAAAATAAAAGGAGGTGACCAGTCATATCACAGATCCAGTTGCCTTCTCGGTTAATAGTGGAGCTGGAGGTTCTAAAGAGTTTAATATGAGCTCAAAAGGATTTAAGAAACCTAGAAAGAGACACAACACTCATTGCAAGTAGGAGGAACATCTGTATGATAGTTATTTCTAGAGAATTGGATATCCTGACTGGTATAAGGGGAGGAAAGGAATGAGATCTTGTAGGTTGGCTGCTCAAGTTACTGCTGGTAATGGTCAGATAAATGAAGGTGATAGAGATACACCACTGGAATTGGATGATGATGAAAGAAGTCAAGTGAATCAGAAGATGATCAATCAATTGTACCAAGAACTGGATGGTATTATGAGGAAGTTGAAGGCAAAGACTGTTGTTGTTCCATATGATGTTACAGGGACCAATATGAATTTTGCAGGTATTGCCTTTAATTAATCTGCTTTTTCCTGTCTGCACAATAATAGTATGTATGGGAATTGGATTGTGGATATTGGAGCTTCTGACTACGTGACTCCATATAGTCACCTTTTCTCGGGCACTAACTTGCTTCCTAAACCTATTTCTATTACCTTACCAGATGGTTCAGTTAAGAATATTACATTAGTTGGATCTATTCATATAAGTCCTACCTTGACCTTGCATGATGTCTTGCATGTACCTGAGTTTAAGTACAATCTTCTCTCTACTAGCAAATTACTCAAATCTAAAAAACTTGAGACCCATTTTTACCCATCTCATTGTACCTTTCAGGACCATACTTCTAGCAAAGTTGTTGCTGTTGGCAAAGGCATTAAAGGGCTATACTATTTTGGCGTTGTTCCTAATGAAATCTTTGCAGATTTTTCAATTCATTCTATTCAAAGTCTATCTGATATTGACAAACTTTCACATATTATTAAGCATTCCTGCTTTGTTGCTCAGAATAATGTAGACTTGTATACATTTCATGCATGATTGGGGCATACTTCAGCCTCTAAACTTTGTCATGTCCTTGAATGTGAGTAGTTTGATGTCAATAAACTCTTTTGTGATACTTGTAAAATGGCTAAATCTCATCGAGTACCTTTTCCCAAAAGCTCATATATCTTATCTGTACCTTTTGAACTCATTCATATTGATCTTTGGGGGCCATATAGAACAACCAATATTGATGGTTCAAGATATTTTCTCACTTTAGTGGATTATTGCTCTAGAGCAACTTGGACTTACTTACTTAATAGTAAGTAGCATTTTTAGTTCCTTTGTGAGGTATGTCGAAAACCATTTCTTGACAACACCCAAGTATGTGAGGTCTGACAATGGATCTAAGTTTGTTAACTTACAGTGTGGTCACTTCATAAGAGAAACTGATATTATCCATCAAAGGTCCATGACTTATACCCATTAGCAAAATTGCATAGTTGAGAGAAAACATAACCATTTGCTTGATACATCTAGATCACTCAAAATATATGCCAATTTACCTGATTATCTCTAAGGAGAGTGCCTTTTATCAGCCACCTATCTCATTAATAAATGCCTACACCCATAGTGTCCTGGAAAACACCTCATGAGTTGTTGTTTCACTCAAAACCAAAATATACTCATCTGAGAATAAAAGGATGCCTCTGTTATGCTCCTAAAGTAGGTCTAAAAGGTGATAAGTTTCAACCCATAGCTCATAGATGTGTGCTTATAGGGTATCCTCCTTCCCAAAAGGGATACAAACTTCTTGATCTTGAGAATAAATGCATCTTACTGAGAAGAGATGTTGTTTTTTATGAAGACATATTCCCATTCAAATATTCTCATTCTTCTGATATATCAGTCCCCATTATTCCTATTATTGGTATATCTCCTTCTCTAAACACTTCTCCTCTTGCAGATTATACAGAAAATTCCTATCCTGTTATTGGTGCTACTCATTATCCTACAAATGATTCATCTCCTAATATCTCCACTCATTTATTTGAGAATCTAAACGCCTCCACTCCTTCATCTCCTATACATATTCCTCAAAATTCACCTACAGAGCTTCCTACAAATAGTACTTCTCATTCTCATTCACCAATGCAGAGAAATTCTCAAAGAAATAGAAGGTAGCCATATTGGTCACAAGATTTTGTCCTGAGTGCTAATGCCAATATGGTTACATCTTCAACCTCTCAAACCTACTCAACATATCACCCTCTCTTTACCGATAAAGACTTCCACCACCTACCCTATGATCATATGGCCTCATTGGATAAAGTATTCTCTACTCATGAACCTGCTAACTATGTTGCTGCTAGACAAGACAAGCAATGGGTGGAGGCAATGCAAAGAGAGCTTGATGCTCTGGAGAGGAATAAAACTTGGGAATTGTTCGCAAGGTTATGCACGCACTAAGTTTTACTATTTATAACCTCGATAAATTCCGTAAGCGCACGGGTGGTCGTTTGCATAGTACCTAAGGTGTCGATCTCACGAGGAAGGGAGCTAGTCCTAAAATCTAAAGGCAACGAAGTTCGCAAAACCTAATTTAATAACTACTGCAGAAATCTAAATCAATAGAGAATCAAATACGAGAAATTAAAGCACCCAAAGAACAAACAAAAGCGAACTCACACTAATAATCCAAATTTCAACCTAGAAGCGACCAATTGAGAGAAAGGGAGAATCTATTCAAAATTAAAGAAAATCTACCTAATTATGAAAATTTCGATTTAATAGGCTTGGATGATCCTAGGGTGAATTACTCTCTCTCGAGTTGTAATTCTTAGCCCTAATTAATAATCTCTAATTCAAATTATGGAAATTGTGATCTCTTTATTCGCAATTTGCCCAAAACCTAAATTACTTCTAACGTTGATTATTAACCTACTGGGAATCTGTGCTCGGTCTCTCGTTACACGACTCTACCAGTTTGATTCAATTCTCTACCTAGGATTTACCTAACTCTTGTAACCTAAATAGATGATTTTTACCGGCTTACTCTCTCAATTTATTGCCCAGTTATGAAGAATCTAATTGAATCACAATAAATCGAAATATAATACATTCAAATCAATTTTATTAATCTCAAGAATAAATAAATTCGAAGGTGAGTTTAGACAGAAAAATTAACACTTAACAACAAATAATTCTAATCAATCTCAAATTCCATACATCAATGAAATCGAAATAAAAACTAGAAGATACTGTCAGAATATATCTCGGAGTCGTAACCACCTGTTTCGAGAAGTACGTCGCGTCAAGCGTATCTCCCTACCTCTCTTCCTTCGTCTCCTTCCTCAATCGAATGATCTCTATCTAGGTTTTCCCCTCAGAGTTTTGGTAGAATCTCACTTTTTGCAGCTCTCTCGGCTCTCTAATATCTGCTGGTGGCTGCTAAGTATTATTCTATTTATTTGGTAGCAGCTCTAGGTCAAATTCAGGGTCGAAATAGTCTGAAAAATCACCAAAAAATTGAATTTTTGTGTTAGCCAGATGTAGGGCACGATCGTGGCCCTGCCTGCCATGATCATGACTGGCATTTTTTTCCTTTTTTGTCATAATCATGGCCTGACTTGACGCTCTCTGTCACAATCGTAGCTCCTGGTGCACGATTATGGCCTGGCTGCCTCTGACTCCTCCTCTTCTGTCACGATCGTGGCCCATGTGCATGATTGTCCCCTATATGTTTTAGCTTGAAACTCTTTAAATCTTCATTGTTCTTCCCTGTTTGCCCTACAACACTAGCACACACATCAAGGTACCTCAAAAATATACAATTTAAGCTCAAAGATTCAAACTAACCCATAAAAACACTTAAACACAAA
>JAOTAY010019855.1:0-14187 GCA_025629805.1 Erythroxylum baracoense
CTAATAATATATTTTTATGAAATATTTTATTTACTAAATTTATTTTATTTATATTTTCTTATTTTAATTTAATATTTCCTTATTTATAATTTTAAATATATATGACTAATAATATATTTTTAATTATTTATACAACAATTAATAGTTTATTAAATCAATAGATTTTTTATTCATTTTATCTCTTTTCAGCAACTGCAACCGCACTTGCCAAATACCTATTTTCATGTTTCAGTAGTTACCAAAACGACAATCTCAAACACACAAGTACTTATTAAGAATAAGTACTTATCATTTCAACAGGTTATCAACCGCTACCGCTCTCCCAAACCAAGCATTTATCTAATCTCTGCAATATCGACTGACCGACCTTTGAGCAATTTATTTGCAAAAACGTTGTGCTAGACTTCTTTTAGAACGTCTTAGAAGCTAAGTCTAGTCTCTCGTACCTAAAAATCAACGTTGCAATTTTGATGAATTTCGAACTCAGTGAGCAAATTATCCTCGATGCGCTCACCCATATCAAACCACAAAGATAGTTTACAATTCAAATCACAATTACTGAATATCACATCACATTTTGTTTCAAAACAATATGTCAATTCACATTTTTTACCACAACACATACTCATTTATTTTCCACTATATAACAAACAGTTCACTTTTTCATTTCTATTCAATCATAATACACATGTAAAGATAAATATGCAAATGCATATGTCACTCCACTTTTATTGTTATTTTGTTATGACTGAACGCCTTTTTAACTATCTTATATCTGTTGTGAATACCGAGCTCATTGATAATGTCCCATATTTATTGTAGATACCGAGCTCATTTTAATACTGAGCCTGTAGCTCTTTATACACATTTTCTAAGCTTTAAGCTCTTGTTTGTCGGCCAGTCTAGTCACAACTTCCTCTATCTAATCATGCATTTCAATGTAATGAGATGCATCATTTCATATAATATGCAGTCAATCACTTTCATTTAGTATACACATTCACTTTTCACATTTTCATCGGACCTAAGTCTGACATTCAACATTTTTGTTGAATACACTTATTTTTCCTAATTCACATTCAATTATGAACACTTCCAATGCAAATCTCAATTATCAGACTTCTCAAACCATCAATGTCTAGAATTATCACATTCAGATCATTCACAGTTCAATAACTGAAATATAAACAGAACAAATCAAATCCTAGTGAGTAACATCTAGGTTGACTCGCAGTAAGCTCCAGATAGCTATTGCCTCGATGAACCTGCAATGTCTGGCTGGCATTCGACTTGCGCGTCTAAACCAAGCAATACACACATTTGTATACATTACTAAATCTATCATTTACATAAGTATTCAATCATACAAATATGTATACGTGTTATGTACAATGCATGCTCAATTGACTATTCCCGGGTATGTATCTGTAAATCATAAGTCTTGATCATTTAAACCACTTTCACTTTGATAAGTCTAGTTTACACTTAGGTTTACACATCAAGAACATTTGATTATTTTAATATCATCACTTATACATTCATCATTCGCATATTCTTCAATCCTTTGTCTAGCATTATATAATCACATAATATTCAAATTCTCATTCATTCATACCCAATATACCTTACTCATCTCCTTTGAATCGCATTAGCATTTCTAAGAACACTTTTATTCCTTAATCAATTCTAAATTTCTAGATTTCATATTCATTGATATCAACAATCCATTCATAGGTTATAACCTTAATTATCAACCTAAACATATCAAACATTTTATCAACTAATTTATCATCAAACTAGGTCATTTGAAGTCTAATTCAAGTCTAAATACACCATAGGAAATTATCTTATCATTGGTTGATTCAAACATCACAAATAAGAGAAGAATTCATGTTCAAGGCCTTTCCCATGATCGTGGAGTCCATCCCATGATCGTGGGTTAAGCCATCCAAACATTTTTCTTCCTTTTCTTGCAATTCCTATGATCTTAGAGACATTCCCACGATCGTGGGTTTTGTTATCCAAAAAAATTTATCCATTCTCTTCCATGTTTTCCAGATTTTTAACTCCTACATGTTACATCTAACACATCTTATACATAATTTTTCATTTCCACTTCATTTCCTCATCATTCTAACCTTAATTCCATCTCAAAAGCATCTATATAACAATACATAAACTATTTTTCATCATTTATAAAAAAACATAATATCAATATATTCATTTCTTCATCAACGTATCAGTACTCTTCAACCACCATTATCATGATCAATCTATGTTAAAATAATCACCATAAACTTTTCTATTTAAACAAACCATAAAGCTTGATATATTACTTACTTATTTAACTCGAAATCTCTTCAAAGCATCAAAAAACCCTAGCTTCTTCCATGCTACACGATCATCAACTTTTAAGGTAGAATAGGCTAGGTTTTCATCAACAAGGTGAAGATAACCAATTGTTGTAGTGATAACGTGAAAGATGGTGGTAAAAGCTCAAAATCGTGGGTCAACCTAATTCTTCAAGCATTATATGATCATCATCTTTCAAGAAGGAAAGATTAGGTTTTCTAGTAACAAGATGAAGAAGATAACAACAGTTTTAGAGTGGCAAGTGTAGGAGTTTAGTAAAAATCAAAGGTCGTAAGGGCGAGAGTGAGTATCGTAAGTGAATAAGATGAAGATGATGAAAGCATGTAACAAGAGTGAAAGACAAATGAAAGATGAAAATGGTTGTCTTTCAATGTAAGTGTCGTGGGTGATGAGTGGAGAGTGGCAAGTGTTGTTACACTTGTCACTTGCCACTCCCATTTAGCCCTTTTAATAACTAGTCAATTTATCTCCCAATTTCTAAACTAATTATCACCTAATTTTCTATACCACTTATCAAATAATCCTAATACCACTTGCCATTTATTTCTATTGCCATGTGTCACTTATTTCTATTACCAGGAGTCAATTTGTCTTGCCACTTATCATTTTTTCTGGTCCAAAAATACATATAATTTCATAAATTTTCCAATTTTGACAAATAAATTCCAAATTAATAATTGAAACTATCAGACAAAAATTCAAGACATAATAATCCACAATTCACATTATGATCATTTTAAACCTTTCATACCCTAAAAAATGTCAATTAAGTGCATATACAGTATTTGCAATGTGTATACAAATTAAAAATTTGTGTGTATGCTCATAGTATACATATGAATGTAATGCACCTCACGTATTCTCTATGCTATTTCTCGTATACTGTGGTTTAGGATCCTATGTCCTAACCCTTAGTATGGAAAAATGGGATATTACACTAGCTATTATTCTCTATGTTTAATTGATGAGAAATTACTTATATGTATCGTTGGAATTAGTGGGTCACAATCGTGACCCTACCTTGGACATCCATGCAACATTTGCTTTGTTTGTTCCTTTTCAACATTTCTTACCACGATTATATTACGATATTATCCTTAAGCGAGTGACCCTTTAGGTTCTCGATTTTTGACCACTTGAATTATATTTTAATCCGAGAAATTCATGAATGGTTTCATGACACCAATTTACCAGAAAGTAAGTGGATTGACATATGAACTCTTTGATAGTCAAGTATCTGACTTATGAACCTTTTCATAGGTAATTACTGTGCAATTCGTCCTTTCACCATTCTATATCCCACTTAGTTCAGAATATGGGTCACGTGTCAACTGTAACTAGATTGACTACGTCACATCTAGTCCAAGTGATATTAACTCTTGTCCTGGGGATCTCATTACTCTTTATATTATTGAAGATTCTCTTCATGACACATCTACTCTAGCTAGAGATTCCTAAGTACTGACCCCGACAAGAGGTCGTGGGTATCATCTCTTTCTATCAGAAGTGGTGAATCCTTTATTAGCTACCTAATTACCTTTGAATACCAATAGTTATACCCAATCACCACCTTATGAGTCACCTCGTCTTGAGGCAACAAGGAATGATGTCAAAGCACATGATCAGTATCTAAGATATCCTTGAATATCTCAAGTCTAAGGATATTTGCACAATTGCTATGATGAGATTAATCACTAACATTTGACAGATCATCCATATGATAATCTCATAGTAAGTCATCCGTTGTACTTATTACTCTTCGTAAGTATCCATATGTTAACTCTAAACATCTCATGCTTACAGTTTATGAGATCCACTGCTTGATCAAATCAATAAGTATAACACAAATCAAGGAATATAAGATGTGCTAGTCTATCTGGATTAACAATGTCCTGTCTCATTATTCCTATGACTAGGAATAATTTAGATATTAACATAATTGCATATGACAGAAATCTCATTATCATGATCTCATCATGATTTCCTTCATGCTATATTTTGTATCATGGACTTCATTAACTAAATTTAAGATCGACATCAATTCATAAACATGAATATCAAATTAATAAAAATTGCCTTTCACTTTATTAATCTAAATAAAGTTTGTACAAAAGTACTAAACGCGATTGCCTTTAGAGCACTACTTTAACATTTAAAGGTATTCTTTATCTTATGAATGTTTAGATGTAATGATAAAGTCAATGAGGTAAATATACACTACTAATAAATTTATGATAAGATCATAATTATGAGATTCATATTGCATTAATATATTATCCCTAAATAATTTATAATCATTATTCTGTTGATATTGGACATTAATAGAGCGTAAAAACACTGTCACATGTTATGTTTATTCCTTACGAAGAAAGTAGTCAATCTTATAACTAAAGTATGAAGATATTTAAACAAACTTGTGAGTACTTGTTAGAACACGAGTTTACTAAACTGATCATATATGAGAAATCCATTTAGAACATTAATTGTATATCTAACGAAATTATTATTATGAAGATTGTATTAGTGATCATTTGACTTGATATCTCTAAAGTTATCTCATATATTGATATGTTTTGAAACTTATAACCTATTCTAGTCAAGAGTAGCTCAGTCGGTAGTCATTGAATATAACATAAATTATATGGAGGTAACTGAGTGATCAATACAAGATTCATAAACCTAAAATGATTAGGAAGAATGTTCCATTATTCTTGATTAGTATTGATTCAGAAAATTAGTGACTAAGGTGGAATAACACTTTGTAAAATATTTTGCAAATGTCATTAATCAAATCAATTACTAATGGTGGAGAACTAGCATGACTGAACTTAAATAAAGTAAATATTAATTATATACTCTATGTCTAAGCAAAACATTGTATGATGAAAAGATTGAATTATACAAAAAAATTATACATAGAAAGGTTGGTCAAAGTCACTTTGCAATTTTTAAATATTTGAGTGTTTATAATATGTTGCTAGATGCTAATGTTGATCTATGGATATAAATTACTTAATTAGAGAATTAAGGATAAATTAAAGGAGTTTAATTTATCTAATCATAAATATGAATTAAGGTTATAATTTACATTCATGGCCAACATATTTGAGAATCTAACATGTCACACACAAAGCATAAGTTGAATAGAAAAAGATCTTTTAATCAAGTTGGACTTTATTGTAAAGTTTGAAAAATTTTATGATTAAATATGAGATATTTAATAAATAAGGATCAATATGAGATATTGAATCTTATTTGGCTATAATTGATATTTAATTATAATTAATTGTATTTCTAATTAAAGTATAATTGAAATTGGAATTTAATTTCAATTAAATTACGAAAATATCCAAAATATGTTATAAATAAGCTAAAGTTATAAGGGAGTTAGTATTCCTTGCCTAATTTTCAGTGTCATAGTTGAAGAGTTCTCTCAACAAGTTCTGCGAATGTCGTTTGAGGTCAGACACTTGTTTGATTACATTAATTGAAATGAATCAGTTTTAGAAACTATTCGAGAGAAATGACAAGAAAATGATCAAACTTTATAATAAAGTACGAATCATCATTCTTGCTTTGTTTTAATTTTTATTTTAATCATTCTATAAAATTTTAAGTGATCTTGGCTTCGAGAAATCATACAAAAAAGTTTTATAATTATTCTGCTATTTGTGGGAATGGATCCAACCTTGATTTTTCAGTAGTACTACTAGAATCGACTTTTAATTATATAATTAGATTAAATTTGCTTGATTATTATTAGTTTGACGAAATTAAGCTTTAAAAATATCAATTAGTTTACATTGTTTGAAAATTAAAAATAATTACTTATTTTGAGTTTTTTTGGAAAACCACACCTCCCACATTTTTGTTTAAGCTTTCTAGAACACAAATAGCATGCCTCACACATGTCCTGCTCCTATTTCGTAATTATGCTAAATATTTTGCCTATAATAAGTTTGTTGTTTTTTGGAAACAGAATACGCCTCTCACATATTTCACGGATTTAAAAACTTAAAAACCAACATGTATTCAATTTGTTTATGTAAAACATGTTTTTGGGTTCTAAAACACCATCACATGCTCCATCACTAAGTTATGTTTCTGGAAAATAATTTATGCATATCCCTGAGCTTAATTTTTTGGTAATTTGTTTAAATTCATAGATCTTGGTTATTTTTATTATTTGATTTGTGTCTATGAATAAGTTGTTGGGTTATGCTGGAAAACTAGGATCACCATTAGTGGAGGGTGACAGAGCCAGTGGCAATCCAACCGCTATTGAAGGCAAAACTAGCCTTTAGTGAGGGCGTTGCTAAGGTGAAACTCGGCCTTAGCTAGGGCCTCTCTAGGGTGAAAATCAAACCGGCCCAAGTGAGGAGAAACTTACAAATGAGGATGGAGGCGAAAGTGCAACAATAGGAGGCAGAAGAAATCACAGAGGCAGCACAGAAACCAAAAACCTAGTTTTTGGAAAAAGATGGAGCCCCACAACACACCGCACCTAACATAGGCTGCGTTTGGATCTGCAGTGCGGTGGGGATAAGTACTTATCTACAGCAGTTTTCAAACTTAGCCACATGTTTGGATTTGTGGGCGAACAACCGAAGGTTGGAGGAAACTGCGTTGCCACCGCAGAAATCCATAAGCAGAAAGAGAGCTACGGTAGGAAAGTGCTTCTGCAGTAGAAATTCTACTTTCCATTAATAATCTTATGATAATTATTATTTTCTACTATACCCTCAACTAATAGAAAGCAAGTCCAATGTATTGTCTTCTTCTTACTTTAATTTAATATTTTCTTATTTATAATTTGAATTTATATAATTAATAATATATTTTTATGAAATATTTTATTTACTAAATTTATTTTATTTATATTTTTCTTATTTTAATTTAATATTTTATTACTTATAATTTTAAATTTATATAAATAATAATATATTTTTATAAAATATTTTATTTACTAAATTTATTTTATTTATATATTTTTTATTAAGCCTTAACGTAAAACATCATTTTAACATCTTACTGCCTCAGTTAGCAGCTTAGCTTAGCTTAGGTTAAACTAAATAATAATATAATATAAGCAAGCACAAGCAGGAGCTCTTTACAGTCTCAAGAACGTCGAAAGACTCGGCGTTTTTATTAACGTAAGTCTCTTCTGTTCCGTCATGTACCCCGGGCCTACAGGAGCATCTCCTCTTTCTTTCTCGCTCTCTATCCTCCGCCTCTTTTTCTCTCTGTCGTACAAAAATAACATACAAAGAATCCATGAATTTGTAAGTTTTTTCCCTCTTGGTAGGTTCTGGCATTGAAATCTCGTATTTGAAGCTCACGAATACGGTTCCAAGGTTAGTTCTTTGGTCGTTCCATTCTTTTGCAGACTTTGAGCTTTCTATTGATTGTTTTTGTGCTTGACTGCTACATTCTTTGGCTTCTATATTTGGTGCTCACTGCATTTCAGGGTTTCAATTCTGTATTCACACTTGTTTGAAACCCTAGCGTTTGTATTTCGAGTTTCGAGCGTTATGACTGAAAAGTGTTTTTTAGTGGAAAAAATGATTGTTGCATGCATAAGGCCTATATGGAATCTGTCTAACCAAGCTAAATTAAATGCTCTATTGAAAAAATAGATTGATTTGCTGCTTTATTGAAAAAGATGGATGAAATTTTCCCATATGGATAATAACGGTTATATTCATATCCCTGTATTTAGATAAGCTTTTATTTTTCAAGCTCTTCTTATCTTCTTATAACCACTTACTACACTATGCAATATAATGCAAAAATATGGCTTCCATATTTCTTTACATTATATCATAGCTAAAATGAACACACCAATTTCTTCCTCTTCTTCATCCACTCATCATACCTTTACCATCAAACTAAATGGAAAAAAATTACTTATCTTATAAAACGCATTTCTTACAACTTCTTAATTATCAAAACCTAATGGGACTTGTTGATGGGAATGAATTGCCACCTATAAAAACTATTCCTGATCCTCAAAATCCTTTCAAAACCCTTCCCAAACTAGAATATCAGACCTGGTTCCAGAAGGACCAAATGCTAATTTATTGGCTATGATCTTCCCTGACCGAAGATACATTCTCCTACATTATTGGAATGAACACATCTCAGGAAGTCTACGATGCATTAGCCACTACCTTTGGCTCCATTTCTTAAAACATACAACTTCAGCTGCATATAAAATTACAAGAATTCAAAAAAATGAATTTTCGGTATCTTAATACCTTAGTGTGCCAAATCACTAGCAGATGAATTGAATTAGTCTTAGCTAGTTGTACCATGACTACAAATGAATTTAATGTCATTATCTACAGAAATATTGGAAGCGTCATCACAACATTATCACTGCTTGTGACCTAAGCCAGTCTCTTTTAGTGAGCTTCACTCTCAATTGCTCGCCAATGAAATCATTATTCAAAGTCATCTCATCCCTCCAGTGGCAAATTTGGTAATCTTAAATTCTTTTGTCACATCTGGAACACCATATCTCTCACCCTGCCATATCAATATTTTGACTATGATATTAGTTGTTACAAAGGTTTTTCTAGACACCGAACTTATACCAAAGATACTCCTTCTCTTTTGTACGATAATCTCACTTACGTCCGTTTAAGCGAGAATTAGCCTTCTTACGTGATTGTCGACTAACAAAGTTTTGGTAAAGTTACTATGTAAACAATGGACAATCAAAGGCAACAATAATCACGTAAGAGCTATGGTAAAAATCAACCTTTATTACTTCTCCCAAAAGTATACAAAGGATTGTTCTGTCTCAGTGTGTTGCCCTCCCCTCTCTCTGTGTTCTTAGAAGCAAGACTTAAATAAGCTATTTATAAGCACCTTTGGCTTTACAATTTAAAATCCTAATAGAATTGTAGTAACTAGATCACTTTTATTTTTATCAAATTACATTACACTAACCAATTAAATGATACTCCCATCCAAATAAGACTCTATCTGATAAGATTTAGCGACATCATAACTAAAAAAGTGAGATATTATATTTAATTAGAAAAGATACATTTATGAAGAATTCCACTATTTACTGTAATCTTATCCGCCACATCATCCAAGATCTCTCTTTGATCTCTATCCATTAATGATGAGTTATCCAAGTCCAAAGCCTTTCATAGCACATTGGTTCGGTCCAATGCTTACCTATGTCAAGTTCATTAGTCATGGTCCGTATATTTAAGCATACATTAAGTTCTTAAAGCTCGCACATTTCTTCTTCATGCATGTAATTTAACTAACCTTCAACTTAAGGTCCATCTTAAGTTATTTTTTAGTCTCAGACTCGGATCTTGCATCTCATCGAAGATTTCTGCTAATGTACACCAACTTTGCCCGTTTTTCTTGCCTACTCACAAGTTTTTATCTTGTTCCGTCTTCCTAAGTGCTAAATATTGGTCAAGCTCACCAATGTCTGTGATTTCACCATTAGAACTTAGGGTTGAGAGTGTTAACCAGTATAGTTATCAATTTTGATCAACATCAATATTAAGTTTATATGCTACTTTTAGGCTCTCTCTCTTTCTTTCCCCCCTCTGTCCCCCTCTTTGAATTATTGAAGGTTACATGTACGCAAATGGATTACCTTCCCTACCATAACCAGAAAACAGGTCATAGGTTCATGTGCTCCATTAATGAGGATACATATAAATTCTTTAGCAGGTATATTGCCACCATGAAATAATAGTTGGCGAAAACAAAAACTCATCCATGTAAGAATGCTTGTTTCGGCTTAAATAGAAGATGGAAGCTGGCTAAAGTTTTCCTATAGCTACATTTTTTGTTTCATAGTTTCTTTGGTTAGGTCCATTATTAGCATTGTAACAGATAAATCTATCAATTTTCTAACCAAGGTTGTCTCAGAAGTAAAAACAAAATCTATTTAATCAATTGAATCCATTGTAATCATCATTCCTAGCTGCTCATAATCATAAAAAACGTTCAATGTGGACTCGGAGTCCATTCTCTTCTGTTGCCTCTGGGGTTTTAGGCCCAAACTCTACAAGTGTACTTGCTAGACCTGTGGCCATCGAGCATTGAGATGAATACATTGGTTTTATAATTTTCTGAGGTTAGGGATTATGCTTTAGACTATTGAAATAAGCTAAACCCTGTTCGATGTTTTATTTAAATGGTACAAGTGTGCTCTTGGATTCATTATCTTAGTCGTATTTTTCTTTATTCGCAGTGTTGAGTAGCCTATTTACAGGCTGTTTGATAAAATGTCAGAATAAGACTGGTTTACAGGTTTGAACCTGCGACAGGAAGAATGGTGTATTTGAAAGACATTGTACCGGCAGCTGAAAACAATATCAACACACAATTTATACTCTTGGACAAACGCAAGGCGACATCAGAAGCCCAAAGTAAGACATGTCTGGCACTAGTTGCTGATGAGACAGCCTCGGCTCACTTCCAGCTATGGGGTGAAGAGTGTGATGCTTTTGAGCCAGGTGACATTGTTCAGCTGGCTAATGGCATTTTCTCATACAATAGGAACCATCTGGTTTTGAGGGCAGGCAAGAGAGGGGCTATAAAGAAGGTTGGAGAATTTACTATGACTTTCGTGGAGACTCCCAACATGAGCGAAATTCGTTGGGTTCCAGACCCCAATAACTCCAAGAAATATGTGCAAGATGCTGTTATTTCAAACCATTCCCGTATGTTTCCTCCATTGGGTTAAAATCAGGAATGATAGCATATTTTGATCTAAATAGGGTTTGCATGAATCATAAAGGTTGAATCTTCCTCTGTTTCATTCGATAATTGAAATGCAAGTTTTGACTTTTACATCAAATGAACAAATTTATTGGCTGCATTCTCTGTTATTGTTGGTATTACAATGCACAAATCTTATTAAACTCTCCTAATCTCCAACATTGCAAAACCTGGTCGAAGATGTGTTCTATCCCTTAATGTTTTCAATAAAATTTAAGTTAGATCCTAACACTCACCAACGTACAAACGACAAAAAAGTGTAAATTAAAATTTAACATTATCAACAAAATATAAGATGAACTATAACAAATTTTAAAGCGTTTAAGAATTAATTATAACACTTATATAATGTCTAAAATGAACTTTAACTAGACAAAAAATTAGATGAAGTCAGTCTTTGTTTATTATGTGCTACTTTAGCTTTAATTAGGTACTGGTTTAATATTTTTTAATTTAACACTCGGGTTTCATTATGTCACGTGTCACAATATGCCACTTGTTAAAATTTAATTTTATTTGGAATTTATAATTAAATTAATTAATTTATAGATAACTTTAATTAACTAATTTTTCCAAAATTTTCAAACAACTTAAAGAACCCTAATTTCTAATTTTTCCAATTCCCTCACCTTCCCTTAACAACCTTAATCTATAGTTTGGCATTGTAAAGAAATGTAAAGAACTTGAATAATGTTAATGTACTAAGCTGGAGATTTGAATGAGAATTGTGTAAAAAATGAAGCTATATTGCTTCTTCCATTACATTCAATATATATCATTCTTATTACAATACACCATACTGAAATTCAAAAAATACAATGATTACAGAAAAATGACAAACATGATTTACACTATCTAAGGATTCTGCCATTTTCCACTAATACAAGTAAAGCTCACCTAATACAAAATAAGCTAACCACTCCATTACTATTGAACTTAAACTTTAAAACAACACTAAATCAAGATACATTCCAACACTCCTCCTTGATGCAAGTGCTGTTGAAAACTCCAAGCTTTTCCCTGAGTTGTTCAAATCGAATTTTCTGTAATGACTTGGTAAATATATCTACCAATTGATCTTCAGAGGAGCAATGCAACAGTTTGACTTGCTTTTCTTTTTCTGCTTCACGAATTGCATGATATTTTATCTTAATATGCTTGGTTTTTCCATGAAACACATAATTTTTAACTATGGCCACAACAGACTTATTATCACAAAATATTTTTGTTGCTTTCTCTTGTTGAAACTATAAATTAACCAGAACTTTCCTTAACCATAAACATTGATTTATAGCAGCTGAGGCAGCAACATACTCAGCTTCAGCTGTAGATTGAGCAATGGAACCTTACTTCTTCGTGCTCCAACATATCATGGCAGAACCAAGAGATAAACAATAACTTGAAGTGCTTTTCATATCTTCTAGTGATCCAGCCCAATTACTATTCATGAATCCAATTAAATTCACACAACCAGTAGGTTTATAATGTAGTCCATAATTTAGTGTACCTTGCACATACCTTAGAATCCTTTTTACTGCCTTAAAATGGAGCACAGTCAATGAATTCATGAACCTAAACAACAGACTTGTGGCAAACGTAATATCTGGTCTGGTAATTGATAGGTATAGCAGAGAACCCACTGCACTTCTGTACAATGTGGCATCAGCTGGACCTGAGCCATCATTGTTCACTAACTTTGCACCTTAAACTCCAAGAGTGCTTATTGATTTAAAGTTTCCAAGAAAAAACTTTTTTAGTAATCCATGAGCATACTTATCCTGAGAAATAAAAATGCCCTTTGCACATTGCTTGACTTGCATTCCCAGGAAATAAGACATCATTCCTAGATCATTCATCTCGAAGACTTGTTCCATTTCAACCTTAAATTTCCCAATAGCATCTGAATTACTTCCAGTTAGCAGAAGATCATCAACATACACAGACACCACCAGTGTTTCAGCTTCAGAATTTTTAACATATAGGGTAGCTTCATTGCAGCTTTTCTGGAATTCAAATTCCAGCAAGTATTCATCAATTCTTGCATACCAGGCCCTTGGAGCTTGCTTGAGCCCATGCAAGGCTTTCTTCAGTAAATACACTTTATCCGGATCCTTCTCAAATCCCTCTGGTTGTTTTACAAAGATTTCTTCTTCAAGTATGCCATTGAGAAAGGCATACTTGACATCCAAATGAAAAACTTGCCACTGGAGATGTGCAGCAATGGAGAGCAACATTTGAATTGTGTCAAATCTTGCCACAGGAGCAAAAGTCTCATTGAAATCAATACCAATTTTCTGTGCATAGCCTTTGACAACCAATCTTGCCTTAAACTTGTTGATTGTCTCATCCGGATTGAATTTCAATTTAAAGATCCACTTCAGGCCTATATCTTCCTTATCAGCAGGTTTTGACACCAACATCTAGGTGTCATTTTTGTTGATCATTTTTAGTTCCTCCTCCATAGCAGTTCTCCAATTTTTACAGTTCAAGGCTTTACTGATATCCGTAGGTTCGTTCATGTATTGCAGCATGACATCGAGTGTAGATATCATCAAGTGATCTAGTGCCTATTATAGTCACTTCTTCATTAGAATTATCACTTAAGACATTATGTTGTTCTTCTACAGCTTCTTCATCTTCAACTTGAGAAGAAGATGTTGAAGATTTGCCTTCCCAATCCCACACATCATCTTCATCGAATTTCACATTCGTACTTATATAAACTTGATCTGTGAGAGGATTCAAAATTCTATATCCTTTAGAAATACTAATATAACCAACAAAAATTCCAGATTCAGCATATTGATCAAGCTTATCTCTTTTAACTTCAGGCACATAGTAGTAACATACACTGCCAAATACTTTGAGATGAGTCGCAGATGGTTTAGCTCCAAACCAAGCTTTAAAAGGAGTTTTGCCTTCAACAGCCTTAGTTGGACGCCTATTTTGCAAGTAGACAGCATTGTTGACTGATTCTGTAACATCCCGTTTCCAGAGAACGGGTCGGACCAGAGAAACGGGTCCTGATGTGGTAAATTACCACATCTCATG
>JAOTAY010019856.1:0-14183 GCA_025629805.1 Erythroxylum baracoense
ATAAAACACAATATCACTATTTTTAAACTATAGGATTCGGCCATTAAGCTTCTCACATGATTACTTCCCTTATTATTCACATACACTTTCTTTTGCATTTTCCAAGGCATTTAATGCCTTTGATCCAATACTTACACATTTCAAAGCATAATTAAGTACATTTTCATCCAAGCACATTAGGTCATTACTCATCAATCTATGCAAAAATTCAAGTTTACTCTAAGTAAACATGAAAACTTCTTTCCAATGCACACCGTTACAATCCTTAAATCCTAAGCCAAGGTCACTTAGGCATTTTATCAAACACCTAATGTGCACAACTTTGAAGTCATATTTTCAAGACTTTATTAAAGTGATTCATGCTCCTATCTTGTTATATAACAAGCACTTCCAAAAAAAAAAACACACTTCACCATTCCATTAAGTCCAATTCTCTTCATTTCCATCAATTTCAAAAGATATTCAAAATTTTACAAACTTTCACCAAAGAGAGGATATCTTGATTTTGGCTTAAGGAGATTTCTCCATGACTTATTTCATTCAGATAAACCATATTTCATGCATAATCAAGCATGGAGAACAACATATCTTAACACCAAACTCAAAATCATAATGTAGAAAGAGATGAGACAAAATATACCTAAACTTTCCTTTAGTGATATCTTAAAATTCTTTAAGAATTTCTCAAATCTAATGATAGATTTGATTTACTTGATCCCAATTTAACTTAGAACACCTTGATTTGAGTTGGAGAATAAAAAAAATGGTGGAAATTGGGTGATGTATGAAAGTGTTCTTCTCCTCTCTTCTCCTTTCTTCTCCTTTCTTTTAATTAAAAAAAAGTGTTTTAATGCTAAATGGTGGGATGCATGGCCACACATAAGGAAGAAGGGTCTGGAATATTGACTCTTCTTTAATGAAACATGGTGAATTTACCTTTTTGCCCTTAGCTTATGTGAAATTACCATTATACCCTTCAAAATTTTCCTAAATTTGCAATCAAGCCCAAAACTTGAGAATGACCAAAAATTTTATTTTCATTTTGGTCCCCGAACTTTTGAAAATTATAATTAAGCCCCTTAACTATATAAAATTACATATTGGTCCCCTAAGAATTGAAATTTTACTTTTAAATCCCTTATGTACATCAACTTTTCCAATTAAGCTTTCTAAGTGTCCAATAAGTCTATAAATCATGTCTAATCGCATTAGAACACATTTAACTCGGCCACCATCGCCATATCCATCCAAAGACTCTATTTTACACATTTAGAAGCTTATATATCCGAAATCTCCAAGATTTCACATACTGATGAACTCTAAGTTCATATAAGGGTATATAACATTATATATCACTAGTATATATACCGAAAGGATTCAAATACAATTTTGAACTCATATATAATCATGTATAAATCAATGTATAGTAGTATCTCCAAGTACAAACCTATACAAAAAGGGCTCAAAGAGTCCAGTGTTACATTTTATTTTTTTATACTTCTTTATATTTTGGGTAACCCTAGGTTTTTTTTGGGGACTAAAAGGTCTAAAAAATCCCTCAAATCATGAAGTTTTTGAGTGTCTACACATCTGCCTAATGTAGGCCACGATTATGACTCATATCCGAGCCTTCTGTCATGATCGTGGCTCACATCCAATCTTTCTATCACAATCTTGGCATCGGCCGTTCCTTAGGGTTTTGTCACAATCGTGGCATACAGGCCACGATTGTGGGTCAACCCTGGAGCTTCTGCCAAGATCGTGGCCTACCTATCATGATCGTGGGCCTGTGTTATGGCTCGGATTGCCTCCGAAACTCCTTCGCTCTTCGATATTAACCCTGAAACACTAGCAAATATATCAAGGTACCTCAAAAACATAATATTTAAGCTCAAAGACTTGTACTAACCCATAAAACACTTAAAACACAAATAAATCACAAACTAGCACAATTTTAACCTAACCATATACCAAGTGACCGAATTAATAGCTAAACATATATCAAACTATGCCCGAAAACATGATGCAATTTACATTTATGATGTATAATATGGAATAAAAACTTTTTTTCTTAAATAAGAACTAAAGCTTGAAAGTACATATCATTAAAAAAAAGAGCATGGACTAAACAAGAAGTCCAAGACATGTAACCTAATACAATGAAAGTGGATTACATGACTACGTTAGAGCATATAAAACTGTCTCTAATGGGAATGAAATCTAGTATTACAAGATTGAAAATCAATGACCACTTTGAGATCAAGTCAAATGTGATTCAAAAGTTGCAATAACAAAGCGAGTTTGTTGGATTACTAGATGAGCATCTTGAAGAACAAATTGTCATTTTTTAGAGATTTATGACACGTTTAATTTTAATGGAGCTACTAAAGATGTAACAAAACTAAGGTCATTTCCGTTTTCATTAAAGAATTAAGCTAAGCAATGGTTGAAGACATTATATGTAACCTTAATACAATAAAGAAAAATAAAATAAATAAATTCTTGTCCAAATACTTTTACTCGATTGAGAATTGCCAAATTGAGGAATATCTCTTCCTATCTATAGTTTAACAATGAAACATTATATGAAACATAGGAGAGATATAAAGATGTTGAAAGATATCCTAAACATTTGTAATTATATATATATTTGACTATGTACTATATTTAAATAGTTGAGAGGTTTGTGAGAAAATTTTTAGGAAGTATATTTCATTTTTAATTAGAAAGATTAACTACATTTTTTTGATTATAGTTTAACTCTTTAAATACATGTACATCAATACAAGAAAAGAAGTATTTAGCCATTTTTTCGTAACTTACTTTATGTTTTTTACGGTATCAAAGTAGAAAGTAAAACCCGTAAAGCTAATTCATTTTTTAAAAAAGTTTAAGGTCATATTTGGGACAAACAAACCTCTCAATCTCCTATATTAGAACTTCAAGTTATCTTAATGCCATCCTATTCAAAATACTACAATCAGATTTAATGGTGACAATTTTCTTCGTAAGTCACAAACTATTCGCATGTATATCAGAGGGAGAGGTAAGATTGGGTATCTCATGGGAGATAATAAGATGCTCAACATATAGGATCCAACCAATGCCCCTACCTTAGTAGGTTAAACCAGAACATGCATTTTAGCTAATATGCTATACATATGATTTTTGTTAGAGAAATGCTTAGTCAATAGAAGGATAAAGTTTTTTAGTAAAAAAATATGGAAGTAAAATCTTGACATAGGCTTAGGAAAATCACACCACCAATGAACAAGAGTTTGTGGTTATGGTTTTGGCATTTTAAAAGTTTAGATTTTATGTCATCTTGTCCTAAGTCACAATCCACACTAATAACTCAATATTAAGTTTTCTTTTCTATAAAAATGATATTAAATCTATATTGAGTTGGATTTTGTTATTGCAAGAATTTGACTTTAAGGTTAAAGATAAAAAGGAGTAGGACACTTAACAATAGTTTACTTATCAAATCTTAAAAAATTTAAACTTAAAGGAGCTAAGTGAAAAAGGCATATATGACACCTTCTCTAATGAAATTCTATGTCTTGTAGAGGTACATGGTTCCAGCCCTTGGTTTGTTGATCGTGCTAATCATTTAGAAGTTGGAATTCTCCCTGGGGATATTTCATACCAACGCAAGAACAAAATTCTTTTCTGACATAAAATATCATACATTAAGAGAAAATAAGATGATTCATACTTGAGGAAGTGATGGATTCAATACCACATCACTATAATTTGTGGCAAATAAGAGACCATGTTAAAGCCAATTGAACTATAAAAAGTCTTATAAGAAAATTTTTATTGGCTAAGTATATAGAAGGGCATTCACATGTACATAAAGTTTTGTAATAAGTGTTAGATAATAGGTAACACATCTAAAAATAAGAAATGCCTCCAAAAATATTTTAGTTTATAAATTATTTAATATATGGAAAATTGATTTCATAGGTTCATTTGAAATTCTTTTAGAAGTAAGTGTATTATAGTGGCATTGGATTATGTCTCTAAATAGGTTAAAACTCCAACTTTACAGATTAATGACTATATGGCTATTGTACTTAAATTACTAAAAGAGATCGTCACTTGATTTGGCACACCTAGGACCATCATAAGTGATATATGCTTAATTAATTATACATTTATTCTATAACACTTAGTGATTAATGATATGAAATGCTTAAGACATTCACTTTAGTTCATATTTGGTTTTAGGTACAATTCAGAAGAAAAAGAGCTAAAGTGAGTTGAAAGCATAATATTTGAGTCTTTTTTCTGAGATTCATAACCATTTGTCTTCATGGAGCGAGAATGAGAAGGATTAGAGCAAGAGGAGATAAGAAAATGCATGAAGATGGTGAGTATAGTTGAAAACATTAAGATAAAGAGTGTTGGAAATGACTCATAGCCATGCATAAAAGTCATGGGCATGACCATGACTTATTTGTCAAGGATGACACTTCATGCACGCCTATGACTGATTTTTCATGGGTGGTGACACAACCATGCATTCCTATGAATCATATGCATGCTCGTGACACCACAAAGCACGCCTGTGAAATGCTTCCAACTCACTCAAAAACCTAGTTTCTAGTATAAAAGGAATGTTTGGATGGTATAAACAATATGAAAAGTTGAAGGAAACATTTAGGGCTTTTAGGAGAAGAATGAGAGGCAAAACTCGACGCTGTCGGAGACCTATGGAGACCATAAAAGGCTAAGTTTCCGAACATCAGTTCAGAGGTGATATCAATATCGAAGAACACTGTTAAGCATATAATTCATTATTTTTATTGTTCTTTCTCTCTTAGAGATTGATTATATTATCCTATGCTTATGGATCTGGGTTTTTCATGTATGAATGATCTTTATTCTCGTTCTCGTTAGATTGTTTATGTGTGAACCTATTAATAATATTTTGAACATAATTCATAATTGTTGTGTTTGAGTATTACTAGAATCTTCAATATAATCTGTAATTACTATGTTGAGATTCATTTGTAGTAATTAATGGTTTTAGATCATTAGGGATACAATCAATAATTGTTATGTTTCTTATTGGTGTTGATTCATTAGGGATAACATAACCTAAATTAAATGACCAGAGCTTATGTGGTTATTACATTGATTAATTTATTTTCCTAACTCGTAATGCGATTGTCCAATTAAATATAGAGAGCTTATCCTAGGTTGTTCTATGGCTAGGTTTTATTAATGAGCGCCTCTTAATTAAACACGACCTAATGGAAAACCAAGGTTAATAGAGCTTATCGTTAACTTACGATTAATAGTTGCTAGGAGAGGTATGAAAATAACAATTCAATGAAATATGTTTAATTGTGTGTAGGCTGAAATTGAACCAATGATCGAGCCCTTAACGAATTTATCACTTTCATCATTTTTATAATGATTTCTTTAATTTGTTTTCATTAGTTTAGTTTCATTTTAATTTCTTATTTGAAAACCAAACCAAACCCCCCATAACCTAAGCACCATTTAATTTCATAACAAAAGTTAAACAAACATTCTCTGTGGGATAGACCTAGACTTACCACTAACTATAGTTTTTAGGACACACAACAATTCCCACATAGACCAGAAGCCTCATATTATGACTCAGGTCTATCTTTGGAAGAATTAGTTAATGCTATTACAGCTAACACTTTGCAATTCTAGTTGGATGAAAGCAAAATTTGTTATAGCTTCCAAGATTAGGAGAGCCAAAAAAACTCAGGTGCATCCTTGGAAGAATTAGTTAATGCTATCACTGCTAACACTTTACAATTTCGATAGGATGTGAAAAGGTTCCAATAAGATGCACCATCTAGATGGGGAGATATCAACGATTTAGAATCACAAAGTGAAGAGAAGCAGCCATATCAACCCGAGGTGTACCCAAGAAACATTAATGTGGAAACCTTAAAGAGTAAAAAGAAGCCTGAGACTCTTGACAGAACTACTCAAGAAATTGTTTGTGATGAAGAAGGTGAGGAGGAGCTATATATCTTTCAGCTCAAAGGTGATTACTGAGTTTGTAATTATTGTTAATACTCACCCTTCACCTTTACTTGGTAGGTTAGAAAAATTGATCGAGGAGGAGAAAGGTGAAAAGATATTCCATTAGTGCAAGTACTCAGTAATGATCAAGAGTTCGAAGATAGGGAAGACATTGTATGCCCTATCTTGAACAACCTCATATAGAGAAGGTGTAAACTGTGACACCAAAAGATCATAATTTTATCACATGAGGAGAAAATGATGAGTTGAGCCAGCGACACTAAACAAAGGTGCTTCTTGGGAGGCAACCCAAAGGAAGTTAATTTCTTTTCCTTTACATTTTCAGATTTCCTTTTTATAAATATGTGTGTTTTTAAGTTTGTTTGTTATTACTTGTTTTTAGAGTTTTTAATAAAATGAGAGAGAAAATAAAACAAATAAACAAACATTTTCTCATTTTTTTATTACTTCTAAGACTATATAGTTATGATTAGAGTGTGAATTAACTAGAAGAATCCATGAAAACTTTAGCATGTACTTTTGCTCTTGTGATTGGTCAATGTGCATTATGTTTAGAAGAAGTAGTGACTAGTGATAGACACAAGTCAATGAGATTTTGAGCTTTATTAGACTCACATCCATATCAGTCTCATTGTCTTTTGTTTGAGTGTGACCTTCATAACATGTGCATCCTGAATTTGCTTTGATTTTTTATCCAAGACCACATTTTTATCACATGCATTAACATGCAAATGATATAGGTTCTTTGTTTCATAAGCTACATTAGCCAAATAGCTTATCCATCGTTATGATTTTTCCTTTTAATTAGCCCCTTGAGCTTTATTTACCTTTTCTTTTTATGCTAACCACATTACATGCTTTAGACCTAATCAAATGTCCTACCCAACCCTTAAAGCTAATGGAACATTGGTTGATTGTTAATGATTGTGGATGTACAAAAGTATAAGTGTAGGGATGTGCATATGTGTGGGAGGGTTATAATTGTTGGGAAGCCATTTTATATCTTATCAATGAAATTCCCAAGTTGATGTAGCTTCTGTCAATTTTTATATGAAAAGAAAAAATAGAAAAACAAAATAAAAAGAGAAAAGAGCAAAACATAAAAAAAGAAAAAGAAAAAAGAAAAGGAAAAAATGCTTAAATAAATGTATTTAGGAGGAAGTGCACATGTTTTGAAAAGTTGTTTATGATTAGTGTCTCCTCCTAAAGTTGTAGTGAATGGGTAAGTTGAATATGCTACATATGAGGAAGATGTGGCTTTGAAGGATCACTCCGTGTAGTTTGAATGTATTGTCATCAATTGCATCAGTGGCTCTTTCTAGTTTGTTATGCTTCATGTGGGTTGTGGTGTGAGAGCTTGAATTTGAGCTAGGAAACATATCTTTTGCGTTCATCATAGTTGATGTACATAATTGTGAGTGAATGTTGCTTTTTGCGCTTGATGTTATATTGAGTGATTTTCTTGTTTCACTAACTTTGATGGCTTTATGCTACTTTACCCAAATACATCTCACGTTATCCTTGCCACATTACAACCTTAAAAAGTTCTTTAATTCATTATTATGCATGTGAACCTTAGTGGTGGAGAAATGAAATGATTTTCAAAGTTGTGGAATATCATGATTATAAATGGTATTTAAGTGTACCCGTGAATCTATCTTATTTACACTCATTTTGTCAAGTCTACCTTTATATTGCTTGATACTCATAGACTATATAATGATTTAGTGGGTAATTTAGTATGTATTTAGTAGTTAAATTGAATTATTAAAGCATGTTTATGTTAGGTTTCAGTTATTTACTTAGATATTTGTGTTTTGAGTGTTTTGAGGGTTAGAGAACACTTTTAAGCTTCAATTTTATGTTTTTAAGGTCCCTTAATGTGTCTGCTAGTGTTTTAGGGCAAATATAAAAGAATGAAAGAGATTCAAAGAAAACCCAAAAGAGCAACTAGGCTCACGATCGTGGCCTAGAAGCCATGATCATGACAGAAGTATCAGAGAGAAGGCTCATTCAGCAGCTATGCTCATGACACTATAGGCCATGATTATGGCTTGCGTGATAAAACACGCGGACAACCTTCCCAACTTAAGTTTTTGAGGGACTTTTCCGATCTTTCAAACTCGAAAAAAGCCCTAGGGTTGCCCAAATTAGAAAAACCTATAAAAGGGTCAATGAAGAAACCCTAAGGGAGCCTCCAATATGCTATTTTAGGAAACACTCTAAGAGGAGAGAAGAAAAAGAGAGAGAAAGAGGAAGAGAGGAGAAAGAAGTAGGTATTCACAGCTGCTGTTTTCTTGAGGCGTCCCGATCCCCGTTCCACGTGTATTTCTTTCATCTTTGTTTTCATTTTCTTGATTATTAAGATGAATAAAATTATGTTTATGTATTTGGGTTTGATTAAAATGTTAACCCTTCCTTGGGGATTTTACCTTGATTTAATGTTAATCTAGCTATTTTTGTGTTATTTTGATTGGGTGTTATGATTAATTATAGAACTTGCATATTTCGGTAATAAAATGAGAGGGTGAACTGAATAAAATGATTAGGGTTGGATTAATGAGAGTTAAGCAATCCAATATACCACATGCTTAATCATATCAACTATTGTGCGGAGAGAGATCTTATGTGAGACCTGGTAGTTTATTAGAGAGCTTAAGACTTAATTACAGTTGTGGGTCTTTTGTTAATTGAGAGATTGCAAATTTCATAATTCAATTAGGGTTTATGATTTAAGGTTCAACGATTATAACTCGAGAGTAATCCACCCTACAATAGTCTAGAACTGACATCACAATAACATATAATTGACTAGACTAGCATTGATGATAGGGAAAATCCCCTTTCTTATAATTTGGTAACTCTACTTGGTTAATTTCCATTGTGACTTTTGTGTTGCTCAATTTCAATTTCTTTTTGTGTCAAATTTGCATATTAATTTCTTGATAATCACTTTCCGTATTTATTTTTCTTTACAATTTTTATTTTCATTTTATTAATTTTCTGAGCCTTAGATAACATAGGGTTGGATTAGTTCACCTTCCTTGTGGGATCGACCTTTCACATACAACAAATCATGACCAGTGTACTTGCGATATTTTGAAGGCTATAAATTGTAAAGCTTGCAAAACGATCAACAATTTTTGGCATCGTTGCCAGGGAAGTGTAGAACAAGTTTAGTTCTCATAGTCTAAGGATTTTTCACCATCTCTTGTGATTATGGTACCCAATCACAAAAAACTAAAAAAAAAGAGAAGAAAGTTTGCATTTAAGGTAGAAGACACATTAATTTGGACATCCCAAGGCAAGAATGGGGAATATGAAGAGTTGAACGCTAAGAAGTGATGGAAAGAACGATGGTGGAGGAAATACATCATAGAGAGCGATGGACCCTTATGGATGTCATGAGGCCACAACTCAATGCTTATCGTCAAGGTATTACAGACCACTAGTGCAAACGAGTACGTTCGAGATCAAACCATCACTGCTAAACATGTTGTGAATTGACGTGCAATTCTATGGGTTAGCCAATAAGGATTGTAATGCTCATTTGACTAATTTCTTAGAGATTTGTGACACTTTTCGATATATTAGGATGTCGAAAGATGTTGTTAAGATAAGGCTCTTTCCCTTTACACTCAGGGATAGAGCCAACGTATGGTTGAATTCTCTCAACCTAACCAACGTCACAAATTGGAAGCAGCTGGTGCAAGCTTTTCTAAATAAGTACTTCCCTTTAAACAAGACAACAAGACTAATAAAGGAAATTATCAATTTCCTAGAAAATGACGGAGAGTCTTTATATGAAGTGTGGGAGCGGTATAAGGAGTTGTCCTCATCATAACCTACCCAACAAATTCCTTTTGCAAACCTTGTATAATAGAGTTAATCCACCCATGAGGGGCACCATAAATGCAGCTGTTGGAGGATCATTCATAATGAAAATAGTTAAAAGCAGCACACGATCTGTTAGAAGAGATGACGTACAATAGTTGTCTTTTGACATCAGAATGAAGTAGACAATAGCCAGCCTTTTGGGGTCTAAAAGGAATGATTGCTATAAATTCAGTAACAACATTGCAGGCTAAGATCGATAACCAAACCATGCAACTAAATAGCCTAAAGGCCACCTCTTCCTCTCTATTCAAAGCAATTCAGCACAATAGTGAGTTATGTGGACAAGATAGCTATATTGCAACTAATTGTTTCTTAGGGGAAAACAACAATGTGGAGCAATTCAACTTTAATGGAGCACAAGTTAGTCAGGGAGATAACAATCCTTACTTAAACACATACAATTTGGGATAGTAGAACCAGCCACATTTTCATAAATCTAACAACACTAGGATTCAGTTTAGAAATCAAAAATCACATGGATTTCAATAGGATAATACAATGACTATGATTTCAAGCTAGACAAGATTATGAACAAGCTTGTAAGTATAGATGAGGCCAATAAGAGGTTAGAAGGGCAAATCGCCCAAGTAACAAGGACTCAGGCCTTATCTATCCTCTACTTAGAGGTTCAAGTGGTACAGCTTGCCAATGTGTTATCTACAAGAGGTGTGGGAAGTCTTTCGAGCAATATGGAAGTATATAAAAAAGAGCAAGTTAAGGCTATCACACTAGGGAGTGGGAAAAAACTAGAAGAACCACTAGAAAACCAAGCAGAAACCTACCTTGTAAAGGACCAAGAAAACCTTAAAAATGACGAAGAAAAGAATGAGGACCCTCCCTATGTTCCTCATCCCCTTTACCCATTAAGCATACCATTCGTTCAAATTGATGTAGTCGAATCTTTAAAGGAGACAAAGTAGGACGAACAGATGGCAACGGCAGTAGAGGTACAAAAATTTATAGACATATCGGTCCGCCAAGCGAAAGAAGCAAAGAAGATGAATGTGATTAAGGAAGAAAGCGAATAATTCACCTTTTTACTGAACAAATTGTTGGATTCGATGGAAGATATAGGAAGTTTCATTATTCCCTATTTTATTGACTGCTTGTCGTTGAAATAGACATTACTAAGTTTATTAGGTTTCCTTACTTTGATAGATTATGTCCTTTTCATTATCTTCCAACTTGTAGCTTATCTACAAGCTACAAATTTGATGTCGAACGAGAACGGTGGAAGTAAGCCGCTCATAATTGATCCTGGTTGATAAGGTTGTAAGATCAAGCTAATGATCATAAGTTAGCACGTTTAGTTGTGAGATTCAAATTATGTGTAGTTAGATTGTTTTAAGTTCTAAAAATAAGTTTACATGATTTGGAATGGTTGGGGATTACTCATTCTCGTTCTCTCTTTGAATGAATTATAAGACAGGAAAGTAATCTCAATGACAAGCGAATTTAGCATGGAACAAAGATTTGAAGCAATTAAGGATCTACACCATTATTTTGTATTTCGTACCGTACCGACCGAAAAATGGTACTAAAAAATGTGTACCAGTACTGGATATTGATATCGGTCTATACCAAACTATTTCGCTTAGTACCAGCAATATTCAAAATACCGACCAGTACCGAAAATTTTAAAAATTGTAAGGATTAATCTGTAAAAAGTAAAATTCTTTTAAAAGCCTACCCCCACCACTACCTACAGTGACTCTCTCTAGTGTCTACTCTCCTCCCTTTTTATTTAATACATTCAATTTTTAATTTTTCAAAAAAACTTTTATTATAGTTTTTATTTTATATTTTTAAAATAAAATAAATGTTTTTATTACTAATAATAATTATACATTAAATAAATATTAAAAATAAATTATTTTTAATTAAATTTATTTTAATATTTATTAATTAAAATTATTTTATTTTTAAAATAAATAATTTAAAGTTACTATTTATAAACCAATATTTATTTTAAATATATTGTAATTATTTATATATTTTTAAATATAATTATATTTGTTAATAATTATTAAATAATTTTATAAAATAAATTTTTTTAAATCAAATTAAGTTATTTCTAATTTTTAATAATAATTAATTTTAATTAATTAAATACATAATATTAAATTAAATTATTTAAATTCTCATTAATGATTAATGTATTAAATAATATATATTTAATTTATAGTAAATGAAAATAATATATGTTTGTGTTTGAAGTTTCACTTCTAGTTGGTTATTTCCTTATTATGAATTCTTGTTAAAAATTATAATAGTTAAAGATTTAAGGATCTTTATTATTTTTATTTGATGTTTTGATCTAATTATTATTTATTATATGATGAAATTGTAATATTTAAAATATTTTGTATTGTTCTTAATTTTATATTTTTACAATAATTAAATGATCTTTTTTCATATTAATTGTGGTTATTATTTATGTATGAAATAAGTGAAAATTATTTTTAATAAAAATAAATAAATTGTTGTTATTTTAAATTTTTATTATTATAATTTTTGGAGACATGGTTGATGTAAAATTATAAAGTATACAATACAATATACTAATGGACTATTTTGTAATTTTAAAAAAATTCATGGACTATTTTATAAAATTAAAAATACCCTGAAACGATACCCAGTATTGACTGGTATCGATATAGTACTATACCAGAACTCAATTCGGTACCAAGTCCGATACGATATTCATAATATTGACCTACATGACTGTGTATAGTGACTGTGTAAATCTTTATAAACATGTGAAGATTGAAGAATTTGATTTTGGTTTTGTGGATTTACATGCCTATGTATGTTGATATACACAATTGTGTATGTTGCCTATGTAAGCCTCTGTGCCTGTGTGAAATCGTGAATTAAGGTATTTTTAATGACCATGTATATCCTAGAAATCCTAAATTTTACTATAAAAGGATGTGAATAGAGGAAAACAAAAGAGAGCCAAAATCTTAAGAGCTTTAAGGTCATAAGCAACATTTAGAGGTGACAATTTTGTTCAAGGGATAAGGAAAACCTGAAGTTAATGTTAAGAGATCTAATAGAAAGCTACTTCTAATCCAACTTGTAAGAAGACTCATTAGAAGAAAAAGGGATATTTAGAATTATGAACTCTTTGTGTGATGAACCCTAGTTTGTGATAACAATATGTTCTAATCCTTTATTCAATGCAATTATATTGATTGGTTTATTGTGATTCAATTTGGTTTTTTACACTTATTTTAATATATCCAGAGTATAGTGCATGATTTGATTTCATATGAATGAGATTGAGAAATCCTCTTATATGAATAGATTTACCATAATTGGAAGGAGTTGTATACAAACCTAGAGATAGGCCAACATAAATCCTTTGGATTAGGGTAAAACCTAATAGAGGAGTTCATAAATTGATAATGCAATACTAGGGGTTTTAACTAGAAAGATTTCTATTAATCAACTGATAGATTAGTTTTCAATAATCTTGAGAAAGATAATAGCATAAGATACGAATTTCCATAGTTCAATAATCAATAATATAATGGTATGACAAAGGGTTAATATTTAATGATTCTTAGGGGGATTCACCTAGACACTATTATTTGATGTTGATTTTTCTTAGTAATTTCCTCTATCTTTTATTCAGAATTATTTTAATTCCTAGTTTGTTTATTTAGTTTAATTTTTAATTAAAATTCAAAATTTGATCCTTAGGTTAGATAATAGAAAAAAGGTAACTATTAATGATTCCAATCTTTCTGGAATCGAACTGTACTTGCATGTGTTAGCTACAGCTACATCGTGCATTTACAGTAAATTTAAATATTGATCTAATCATATTTAATCAAACACGTATCCAATATATACATATACATAAATATATATTGATATTTGCTTAATTGATGATGACTTTATTCAATAACACTTAGGCCTTGTTTGGTTGGCATGGATTCTTGCTCGGGAAAGTAATCTTTTTCCTAAAATTTATATTATCATGTTTAGTTCATTTTTTTGAGTAGCTAGAAAAGTAAAAGCTTTCCCAATTTAGGGAAAGTAGTAGCATTTTACTTGGATTATAAATCCCATCACCCCCTTGGTATTTAGATTACTTTCCTTAGGAATTTAACATAAAAAATATGCTAGCCAATTCAACCCTTCCTTCTCTCTCAACTCCACAATAACTCTTTTATAATAATAAGGAATTTAATAATAATAATAATAATAATAATAATAATAATAATAATAATAATAATAAT
>JAOTAY010019857.1:0-14183 GCA_025629805.1 Erythroxylum baracoense
TTCATCAAGTTAATTTATTAGTTAGAGAGATATCTTGGCTAATTAGTTGATTACCTATAGGATAACTTCATAACTAGTTGAATTGGTGGACTGATTTTGTAGATATAGAGATTGCTTAATCATTTCTATTTAATTTGGCCAGGGACAATTAATTACACGTTGAGAGGGGGTAGTTAATACATTAGGACATCTTAGGTGAGACGCTATTCAATTAACAAGGTAAAAGGGAGATAAGATAGGGGAAAAGTGATCTCTAATTGTTAAATATTGAATTCTAAGTTTCTGCACTTTTTCTTTATCATTTATTCATTGTCAGTTGTTTGATTTAGTTTAATTTTTCATTTTATATTTATTAAAATTGCTTCTCAAACAAAGCAACTTGAATTAAGTAGCGTCCAATTGCAATCTCTGAGAGATCAATATATGTTCTTTACTATATATTACACCCTGTATACTTGTAGTTTTGAGCATAAAACTAGTGAATTGGTTTTGCAATTAACAAGTTTTTAGCGTTGTTGCCTGGGATTTTTTTTAGTATATTATTTAGTTTAGGTAACTTTGATTTGAGAGTGTTTGATACTTTTCCTTGTGTATTTGCAGGTGTATAAACACAAGGAGTACAAGAAGGTCCGATGAAGTTTTTGAAGAAGAATTTTTTGATATTACAAGACAAGAGAGGAGGTCAAAGAGAGCAAAGCGCCAAGAAAATCTTCAAAAAAATATGGCGAAAGAAGAAGAATAAAGAGGGGTTGAGAGAATATTGATGGATTTTATGAGGCTCGGATTTAGTCCACAAGGAGTTACAGGGCCTAGAGTTACGAAAAATAATTTTGAAATCAAGCGCACTCTTGAACATACTCCAGAACAATGTTTAATTCTATAGGTTATTAACTAAAGATCCCAATGCCCACCTAGCATACTTTTTGGAGATATGTGACACTTTTAGATTCCAAGGGATGTCTGATGATACTATAAGGCTCAGATTATTTCTATTCACTTTAAGAGATCGAGCAAAGGTATGGTACAACTCACTTAGTGCATCTCAGATTACTACATAGGAGCAAGTAGCCCAAACTTTCCTTGTTAAGAACTTCCCATTGACAAAGACCACATGAATCATCAAGGAAATTACAAACTTTTAGTAACATGATAAGGAATCATTATATGAAGCTTGGACAGCTTCAAAGAGTTGCAAAGAAGCTACCCACACCATAACCTTCTAAGGGAGTTCTTATTACAACCATTCTATAATGGTATGAATCAGACCATAAGAGGAACAATAGATGCAGCTGCTGGATGGTTGTTGATGAGGAAAACCATTAAGGTGGCTCATGGTCTTTTAGAGGAGTTAGCAAGTAATAGTTGCATATGGTCGAATGAAAGGACTAGGCAAGGCATAAAGGAATAAAAAGGCATGATTCTAATTGATTTTTTTATAGCCTTGCAAGCTCAGATTACCGCCCTCACTAAGCAGTTAAACAATATGTAAGGAGCTTCTTCATCCGCAACCAAAGCCATGCAGATCCACTATGAGTTATGTGGGCAGGACAACCATTACACAATATAATGCTTCTTGTTGGGAGCTAGTAGCATAGAACAGGTAAATTACTTGGGCTAACCATATCGACATAACAATCTATACTCTAATACTTATAATCCGGGGTGGGAAAACCACTTAAAATTTTCTTGGAGTATTAATAATATAGATGGCCAAGCAAAACCACAAGGACTGCCCAAATTTCAACAAGATGGTCTTAGATATTTGGAAAGCAAAATGGACAAGTTAATGGACATATTAAGGTCTAAATTCTCAAGCCAAAAGGAAAGTCAAAGAAGGCAATAAAAGAATAAAAAACGGATGTTTGCAATCCAGGACACCAAATTTGACCAAATCTTAAAGAACCATGCTTCCTTTATCCACAACTTGGTGGTTCAGGTAGGTCAACTTGCTATTGCTTTGTCTGCTAAAAATGCACGTAGCCTACTAAGTAATACAGAAGTCAACCCAAAGGAATAACTCAAGGCCATCACACTTCGGAGTGGCAGGCAACTGGAGCAGTCAAGTGTAAAAGGATAGTCAAACAAAGGAGAAAGGCAAGGAATAAAAGAAGAGAAAGTAAAAGAGAGGTCATATGCACCACCACCACCTTACAAGCCTAAACTCCCATAGTCACAAAAGGTGAGACAACATCAGGTAGACACTTAGTTTTCCAAGTTTCTGGAGAAACTGAAGAAGCTTCAAATTAACTTATCATTGGTGGAAGCCTTAGACTACATGCCTAAGTATGAGAAGTTTCTTAACGACATACTCACACATAAACACACTTGGGAGGACAATCAGGCAGTAACTTTGATAGAGAATTGTAGTTTGATCATATCAAGCATAATGCCTTCAAAACTACAAGATCTAGGGAGTTTTACTATTCCATGTACTTTGAATTTTCTAAATGTTTGTGTGATTTAGGTGCAAGTATTAACTTGATGCCTTTGTCTGTTTTTAAAAAATTAGGATTAGGAGAGGTCAAGCTAACATCTATGCTCATTTAGTTTACGGATCAATCCATTAAGAGGCCATTTAGAGTTGTAGAAGATGTGTTAGTAAAAGTGGATAAATTTATTATTCCTGTTGATTTTGTTATGTTAAACTTTAAAGCATATAGACATTGTCCATTGATTTTGGCTAGGACCTTTGTGAATACTGGTAGGGCATTAGTTGATGTGCATGGAGGACAACTTGTTTTAAGAATTGGTGATGAGCAGGTTGAATTTAACATGTCTAAATCTTTGGAGAAATCAATGGATGGTATTGCATGTATGAAAATTAATGTTATAGATGAGTGTGTGAAGGAGGTTGAAGAGGAAGTTGATGAAGTTATTGAAGTGCACAGGGATGAAAGTGTGAGAGAAGAGGAAGTATGTGAGGAAGTTGAGCTAGAGAAGTTAGAGATAGCAGATACACCCACACCACCTTTCATTGTTAAGCCGCCCACTTTAGAGCTTAAATCCTTACCTTCTAACTCTAGATACACCATTTTAGGTAAGAACTATACCCTACCCATCATTATCTCTAACTAATTGGATTGTGAGCAAGAAGAGAAAGTGGTGGAGACCATTAAGAAGAGGATGAGAGCCATGGGGTGGAAAATTTTTGATATTAAGGGGATTAGCACCCCTATGGTGATGCATATGATTAACCTAAAAGAAGGATGTAAAACAATAAGGGAGAGACAGAGAAGGTTAAATTCAAACATGCAAGAGGTTGTGAATAAGGAGTTAGTGAAGCTTTTGGATACGGGGATCATTTACCCTATTTCAGATAGTAAGTGGGTGAGTCCGTCACAATGTGTGCCTAAGGATGGAGGCATGACAGTGATAGAGAATGAAAAAGGTGAAAATATTTCTACTAGGACCATCACAGGTTGGAGAGTGTGTATTAATTACCGGAAGCTCAATTTGGCCACCAAGAAAGATCATTTCCCTTTACCTTTTATGAACCAAATGATTGGGAGGGTAGCTGGCACCATGCATTATACTGTTTTCTTGATGGATACTCAGGGTACAATAAGATGTTTATATACCCACAGGATCAAGAGAAGACCACTTTCACTTGTCCTTATGGGACTTTCGCTTATCGGAGGATGCTGATTTATGCAATACACCTGTCATATTCCAAAGGTGTATGATGGCCATATTTATGGACATGAATGAGAACTTCAAGGAGGTATTTGTGGATGACATCTCTATCTTTGGAAATTCTTTTGATCATTGCTTATTTAACTTAGACAGAGTGCTTCAAAGATGTGAGGAGTCTCATCTAGTATTGAACTAGGAGAGGTGTCATTTCGTGGAGCAAGAGGGAATTGTATTGGGCCATAAGATCTCATGCAAGGGCATTGAAGTGGATCGAGCTAAGATCGAAGTGATTGAAAAGCTACCACCAACATCAAGGGCATCCAAGCCTTCCTCGGTCATACAAGATTCTACAGATGGTTCATCAAGGATTTCTCTCTTATCGCTAGACCGTTGACTCATTTATTAGTTAAAGATGTGCCTTTTGTATTTGATGATGCTTGTTTTGATGCTTTTAACAGGTTGAAGAAGGCACTTACAATAACGCCCATTCTGACATCACCAGATTGGTCTCTTCCCTTCAAGCTTATATGTGATGTAAAAGATTATACCATTGGCTGTGTCCTTGGCCAGCAAAAGGAAAGGAGGCTGCATGCCATCTATGATATGTGTTTAAAATTTGATCCATTTGATATACTACACTTAGTGATTAATGCCATAGAAATGCTCAGGATACTCATTTTAGCTCATATTTGATCTTAGGTACATTTCGAAAGTGAACGAACTAAAGCAACCTGAAAACATTTCCATTGAAGCCATCTTCTCAAAAATTCTCATCCACTTGTCTTTATGGAACATCAAAGAAGAAGATTAGAGTAAGATAATGCAAGAAAAAGCATAAAAAGAATGGGATAAAACATAAAATAATGAAGGATCAAATTGCTCATTGCATGCAGGAAAACCTGCACAGCCATGAGTTATCACTCAATGCTGTGCATGTTTTGCATGAATGTGAGGGTTGCTACCAATTATTTAATCATTACAGGTATAAAGTAAGCAAAGGTATGCACTTGGATGTGAATTTAATGGATAACATCGTAAAAATTGTGAAAATTGAAGGAGTTGGACAGCTAAACATGAATGGAGGGCTAAAGCAAAGGATGGGAAGATGAAGACACCAAATGTGAGTGCATTGTGTCTCACTTGAGTGAGACACCATACATACACTAGCTGTCCATTTTGCTACATTAAAAACCCTGTTGTCCCATGCAAGATATCTAATGGATAAAAATGTGACAGAGCTCAGAGAATAAGACAAAAAGTGGACAGCAACATCAATGGGTCCTCTTCAGTTTTGAAATGCCACTTGTTCAATTCTATTCTTATTTTGGAAACTTAGTTGCCTCACAAGCTAAGGAGGAGGGCTACAAAATAAGAAAAAAAAGAGGTGGAAGTATCAGCTAGAGTGTGGGGGCTGAAGTGAGAATAAAACAAGGTATAACTGAAAGAAGGAGAGGAGAACCGAAGCTCCCATCTTTGTTATAGGTTGAATATATGTAAGTGGAGTTGGTATGTGAGAAAAATGTGAGTGAAGGCTGCTTCATTTGAGTTTGAAAGTAGCTAGAAAGGCTAAAGAAGGAACAAGTGAAACAGAAAAGGCTAGAAAACAGAAGAGAGTCGAAGAGAAGAGAAGAGTTGCAGCTTGGTGGCTTGCAAGGTAGAAATAGCTGCAGGAGAAGAGAGGATATGTGAATAGTGAGCATAGACCTTAAACTTAATTTTTTCCATCAATAAATAGTAGCAAAGGGAGAAGAGAGCAGTAACATGGAATAAAGAGAGGGTTAGGTTTTCTTTTATTTTTCACCACGAAATCATGGAGAAGATGGCTCACACTTGGAGCATAAAAATAGAGATGGAAGGCTAGCTTCTAGATTGGTTCAATGGGAATATTGACACCAAGTCACGGTTAAGCTATTTTTATCACTTTAAGGTTGAAATTTCTTTTCGGATTATTATGATGTTGGTGTTGATTTGATTAAGTTTTAGGATGAATGATCTTAATACGTTATTTTGATTGTTTTATTTTAAACCTATTGCTAAAACATTGAATGAAATATGTAATAATTACTTTTGATGTTTGTGAGTAGCATCTAATGATCGTTAATTATTAGGAACAACATAACTTAGGTTAGATAACCCGAACGTGTGAGGTTACTACCTATATTGATCATTTTCCAATTCATAATACGATTGCCAAATTGAATCTAGAGATCGTATCCTAAATTATTCGGTAGTTAGGTTTAATTAGCAATCATATCTTGATTAAACACGACTTAAGGGAAAATCAAGATTAGTAGAGCGTTCTATTAGTCTAAGATTAATATTCCGAGGAGATTTGTAAAGACGTTAGGAAGATGGAATATGCTTGATTATGTTTAGGCCGAGATTCATCCTAAAATCAGACCTTACTTATATTCAACACTTTTCTTAATTTCAATTGCTTATTTTAATTTGTTTTGATAGTTTACTTTTACTTTAATTTCTAAATTTCTTAAAAATCCAAAACCCCTTATATTTTCCTTGCATTAATTAATTTCGTTACGAAAATTCACTGAACATTCCTTGTGAATTTGATCCCAACTCACCATAACTATAAATTTTATTATGTAGGGTTAGTTACAGTGCACTCAACAAGCGCTGTCAATCTACTATGCAAGCAAGAACTTGACAGAAGCACAACTGAATTACACAACTACAAAAAAGGAGTTTCTTGCTGTGGTATTTGTATATGAGAAATTTCGTGCTCACATGTTCTTGTTTTTACAGATCATGTGGCATTGCGATATCTCTTTTCTAAGAAGGATGTTAAAGCTAGGCTCAGCCAGTGAGTGCTTCTACTCCAAGAATTCAACATTGAGATTAAAGATAAGAAAGGAGCAAAAAATGTTGTAATGGACTATTTATCACGACTTAAAGGGGGGCATTATAAAGAGGAAGAGGAAATCTAGGAGAGCTTTCCTGATGAGGCTTTAATAATGGTAGAAAATCCTTTTCGTCTTTAGTTTGTAGATATTGCAAACTACCTCTTAGGTGGTATTCTTCCTTCTAATCTCTTATATCAACAAAGGAAATATTTCTTATTCTAGTGTTCTCACTATATTTGGGATGAACCTGTGTTATATAAAATTTATGTTGACAATGTGATTCGCAAGTGTATCCTTAAAGATGAAAAGCCTAACGTTTTGACTCAGTGTCATAGTTCAGTATATGCAGGACACTATGGAGTGAACAAGATGGCAGCTCGTATCTTGGAATGTGGGTTCAATTGGCCAAGTTTGTTCACGGATGCCCGAAACTTTATGCAACAGTGTGATAGATGCCAGAGAGTGGCCAACATATCAAAGCAGGATAAGATGCCACTTTCGAACATCATGAAAGTGGAAATATTTGATATATGGGGCTTAGATTTTATGGGACCATTCCCATCCTCCTTAGGTAACACATACATATTGGTTAGAGTTGATTATGTTTCGAAGTGGGTTGAAGCCTTAACTACTCCAACCAATGGCGGCAACGTAATGCAAAGATTTATCAAGAAGATTTTCACTAGATTTGGAGTGCCTAGAGCGATAATCAGTGATGGAGAGAGACATTTTTGCAAAACACCTTTAAGCACTATTGAAAAGATATAATGTACATCATCGAGTGGTGACCCCTTACCACCCCCAAACCAGTGGCCAAGTGGAGGTGGTGAACAGAGAGTTAAAGAAGATTTTGAAGAAGGTAGTGAGCACTTTAAGGAAAGATTGGGCTTTAAAGTTAGACGATACACTTTGGGTGTATAGGACAGCCTTCAAGACACCCATAAGTACTACTCCATATAGACTTGTGTATGGCAAGGCTTACCATTTACCTTTAGAGTTAGAGCATAAAACCTATTGGGTGATTCGGAAGTTGAATATGGATTGGAAGCTTGTGGGTGAGAAGAGATTGTTACAACTTGATTAATTGGAATACTTAAGATTTGAAGCTTATGAAGATGCTAAGTTTTATAAAGAAAGAGTAAAAAAGTGGTATGATGCTCACATTAAAAAGAAGGAGTTTAAGAGTGGGGACTTAGTGCTTTTATTCAATTCACGACTTCATTTATTTCCTAGAAAGCTTAAGTCAAGATGGAGTGGACCGTTCAAGATCCTTCAAGTGTTTCCCCATAGAGGTTTGGAGTTAGAAAATGACAAGGGTGAAGCATTCAAGGTCAATGGGAATAGATGCAAGCCATATTATGGAGGGACATACTCACAAGAAAGGGAAGTCATCTCTTTCATTTCTTCCACCCTTTTATGAATGCATGTGGAATGGTTAAGTTAATGACCTTAACTTAGCATGTTTACCTTTCTTTTGCTTGTATTTGTTTGCTTCTTTGTTTGATTTGTTTAGTTTTGATTATGTTTGGCTTGAGTTTGATATGATTTCTTGGTGTTTACTTAGGTTTTGTTTGAGTTTTAGCTTGTTTTCTCTTCAAATTTCTTATTCATTGGGTGATTTTAATGTGTTTGCAGGGTGTTTGAATGTTAGGAATGCATGCTAAGCTTGGAAGAGGGCTAAAATGTTAGAAAATCAAGATTCGGTGTCTGTACAGTTCCCACGATCGTGGGAATGGGTCTATTTCCCACAAACATGGGAAGGCCCTTCAGAAACTTTATGGGGCTTTAACCCACGATCGTGGGAAGCACAGGGATTTCCACGATCGTGGATCCCTAACTGAAGGATTTTAAAAATCCCTCCTTTCTTCTTTCTTCATCTTCTCACATTCTCTCCCTCTAAAACCCGAAACTCACTCACCCAAACCTTACAAATCCTTCATCTTTCCCCCAAATCTTGGTGTTTTCTCCACTTTTCCATCATTATTCACTCCCTTAACAGTTATTTCTCATTATCCGCTCAAGAATCTAAGGATTTGGTAAGTTTTTCTCTCTTTCTCTCTCAAAAACGTACTAATCACTCTCTTGACTCCTTTTTGCAGCTTTTTCTCCTTAAATGACTCCAAAGAAGCCAATCGGCCAACTGCTCCTCCAAGTCTCCAGAGAAGGTAAACGTGATATGGTGGCTACTTTTTGTGCCTCATTCCCTATTTTTTAGAAGGAGAAGGTATGAGATTCTGGGACTTTAAGGATAGAGAGTTATTGCCTCCTAGGTACTTTGATTTTAACCTGTTAGAAACTATAGGACTAAGGCGTAACATTGAAAACTTAGTTGCAAATATTGGTTGGGGTTGTTTAATTCATTGTGATGTATTGACATATCCCATAATGACTATAGAATTTTTCACCACTATGCGCTACAATACTAAAATGGACACATTCTAGTTTAGGATAGGTGGCCATGTATATAGGCTAGATTATGCTATCATTCGTGCACTCTTTAAATTGTCTAATACCAAAGTTTTGGATGACTATGATGATTTTAATGTGGATGATTATTGGAAGATCCTTACGGATGAAAACACTTTTGACTCTAGGAATGCACCCAATACTTTGATTCTTAGCACCGAGCACTTACTTCTTCGCAAGTTTATATGCCTAATTGTTTTTAACAAAACTAAAAGCAAAAAGTCTTCAGCTAAGGAACTTTTCTTTCTTTAGTGCATGGATCATAAAATTAAATTGAATAGCCTTTATCACATTTTTCGATCTATTGTGGGTTGCATTACTAAGAAAAGCTGATATTTTGGCATGACTTACATTATTACTACTTGGGCTTTGCATTACAATCTTGATGTGGATGGTGTACCCATAGCTAGACCTGATATGTTTAATATACTTTATTTGAGACGCTTTGAAATTTTGGAGCCTCATTCTATTGAACTCCTAAATCCTCAGACGTACATTACTGTTAAGAACAGGAAGAACAAGGATGTAGCCACTTCTCAAACATCCTCCTCTCAGTTGCCCCCGGAGCCTTAAGAAGAAGCAGTTGAAGAAGAATTAACCGTAGCAGCAGATGTCGATAAGTTCCAGCAAATACTCAACCAAATGGTCGAAAATAATCAACAAATGACACTGCAAATTAATGAGCTCAGCACCCATATGAGATAAGTGCATAAGGAGCAGCGATACACAAAAAAGAAATTCCTCAAGTTTATCCGGATGAAGAACATTGAAGTCCCTTCCCATACTCCTTGACCACCACAATCTCCATGAGCTTTCTTACTTTTACTTTTTACGTTATTTTATTTACCTTATTGGTTGTTTTACTTGCTTATTTGTTTGACGTTGCATTTTGTGTTTTAGTTTCCTTTTATGGTTGCCTTGTCACATTGAGGATAATGTGTTGTTCAAGTGTGGGGAGGTGACATTTGCTTTGTCAATTGTATTGTTTTAGTTTGTTTTAGTCACTGTTTGCATTTTATTAATTAGGATGCATGTTTTAGGCATATTAGGTTTTTGTTTTATGTTATTTTGTGTTAGCAATGGAACTACACTTTGAAGTAAATCATACGTTAATATAGAAATTACTTTTGATAAAAAAAATACACAAGAAGGGGGGTTGAATTGTGTATTCTTTTCGTGAATACAAAATCTTTAATATTTCTAAAAAGAACTTCTCCAACTTGTTAAAAGAATATCACTAACGTTATACGAAAATTGTTACGTAGATAAATCGCAATTAACTTCTATATACTTGTTCTTAAAACCAAAATAGATTAAGTTAAAAGATAGAAGATAGACACTGCGATTTTATACTGGTTCATCGCAAACCATGGGCTACGTCCAGTCTTCAGAATTCATCTGAGTTTTCACTATACTTCAGTAAATTTATAAGTATTCTTTCTTCCCTTCCAGAGCCTCTTTAGGTCTCTTACACCAAGTATTCTTTCAGCGATCTTAGCCTCTCCAGGCTCTTAACCTTTTCTTTCTCTCACTAGAAAGATATTGTGAGCTATTGTTATAGTAGGTTTAGCTTTCTTGGTATCGCACTACAAAATTTTTCTTTTCTAAGTATACACTTGAACGCTCAAACTATGTAAGATCAAAAGTTTTCTGAAAAGTTGAAAAGTTATTCAATCTTCGACTACGACTAGTATTTATAGTCTAAGTCTCCAACTGCTTCTTAATTCTTGATAACTGCTTCTTGAGTCTTGATAACCGCTTCTTAAGTCTTGATAACTGTTATTTAGTTGAGTTCTGTAACTAACTGCTCGACGTACTAGCGTATCTTCTGCTTCGTCTGTATTTTGTTTCTTCTGTATCTTCACTTCGTCTGTGTTTTATTACCTCTGTGTTTCTACTTCGTCTGTGTTTTATTTCTTCTGTGTTTTGTTTCTTCTGTATCTCCACTTCGTCTATGTTTTGTTTCTTCTATATCTTAACTTCGTCTGTATTTTGTTTCTTCTGTATCTCAACTTCGTCTGTGTTTTGTTTCTTTTGTATCTTCACTTCATCTGTGTTTTGTTTCTTCTGTATCTCCACTTTGTCTATGTTTTGTTGCTTCTGTATCTCTACTTCGTCTGTGTTTTGTTTCTTCTGTATCTCCACTTCATCTGTGTTTTGTTTCTTCTCTATCTCCACTTCGTATGTGTTTTGTTTCTTCTGTTTCTTCACTTCGTCTGTGTTTTGTTTCTTCTGTATCTTCACTTCATCTGTGTTTTATTACTTCTATGTTTCTACTTCGTCTGTGTTTTATTTCTTCTGTGTTTTGTTTCTTCTGTATCTTCTGCACACTTAACACACTCATCAAATTAGTTCATTAATTTCTAACATTGTTATTATTTGATTGTCGGCAAAATTAATCATCGTAAAGTCTTCATGACTTAACAATCTCCCTCTTTTTGATAATAACAAATAATCATAATTTAAAAAGATAAAAGTGAATGAACTATTTTTATTCAGATAATGAATAAGAAGACATTAATATACACATATGCTATCTTCTTTTCTTGTATCTGTTCTTCTCTTCTTTCTTCTGTTTTTCTTTCTTCTACTTCTGTTTTTGTTTTTCTCTTCTCCCCTTATTCTTTTCAACTTTCTTCTTCCTTCTACTTTTCTCCCCCTTTCTTCTGTTCTTCTCCCCCTATTTGTTATTAATCAAAAAGGTTTTCTCAGATGCTGCATGATTTCAGAAAACATACGTTGCATGTCAGTTCTGATCATCTTGAGGTCTTCTTCTACTGTCACTCGAAGATAAACTACTTCCTCATATAGATCACCAACTGAGTCCCTCAAATCATCATCCTTAGTATGAATTTCTTCCATCTCCTTTACTAAGGCTTCCTGACTCCACTTCTGAGAGTGACTAACTTCTTCCATAGCAATTGTAGGAACTCGTTGAGATTCACTTGATGGATATAAGTTTATTTCAACATGTGTTTCTGAAGGTAAAACGTCTAATTCAATGATTTTCAAAACAGGAGGTTTGAACAAATGTTTTCCTTCAGGGAGATCAAGGTCATCAAGTTTTGGTAGTTTTAGTATTGGTTTGCCAAGAAGGTGAAGGAAATCTTTGATTGAAGATATAGAACTCAAAGGTTTAAGGTGCATGATCAGGTTCATAAGAGTTTCTAAGTTGAAACTGATACTTTCGACTATGATAGTTCTGAATTGTCCTTGGGTCACTCTTCCAACTACCTGAGAAGTTGCGTCTGTAGAGAAGCATCCACAGTGACTTCCTGATGCTTTCAAAATGTGGTGTGAAACATAGATGCCTCTTGGTTGCTCTGCATTGCATGCCTCATCTATGCTTCTCACAGCTTCTTGTATTTGATCATCTATAAGGTCACCTTTTTTTCTATCAGGGTACATCTTCTGTTTCCCTTTTTCTACATTGCATACAATGTTTGAAGCTCTAGGTTGCACATCAGGTACAATCTTGATCAATGTTCTACCTGTAGCTGGGTAAATAGTATATCGATCCTTTGTCATCTTCAGCAGATATGGTTCTAATTTTTCATCTCTCAGAATCCCATATAATCTTTTCTCTTCATGATTCAGAAGATGTATAGACCAATTATTGACTAAGATAGGTTCAACTTGTACCTTGACTAACCTTTTCACAAGTTCTCTTATGATGATTGAGCTTCTGCTTCTTATAGGTACAATTTCTTCTATCACCTTAATTTTCAAGTCCTCTTCTCTGATAGGACTATGAGATACCACTCTGTGTTCAACTGATTTTTCTTTTTGTTGGCTACCAGTTGAAGTAATCTCTTTCTGACTGGTCTTCAACTTCTTATTTTCTTTGACCAGTCTAGAAGGTGGTTGGGGTTGGGGTCTCTTCCTTTCAAACTCCAACTTCCTCTTTATTTCTGTCTCTTTTCTTGACTTTGGATGCTGCTGCTGCAAAATTGAGACCAAAGACCTAGTAGCTTGTGGTGCTTTTCCTACCTTCTCAGAATCTTCACCAGGAATCAATCCTTTCCCTCTCTTCTGCTCTTGTTGTCGAAGAGTTAGTAACTTTGGTGATCTTCTCGATTTTTAACTTTCTCAACATCAGGTGTCTCTCCTTTTCTTTTCAACGACACTTGTTTTTCAGGTAGATGTACCTGGCTTTCTTTTCTTTGTAAAATCATCTTATCTTTAGTTGCTACCTCAGACGATTTATCCTTCTTTTCTTCTATAACCATTCTTTCTAAAGGTTGAGGTTTCTTCCTCTCTGTGGGAGTAACATTTCCACTTACGATGCGTCTAACAGTATGCTCCCCCTCAGTCCTTGCTTTCGCCATAGAAGTTGTATCCTCTTTTTCTTGAGTTTTCAATCCCATTCTACTTATAGTCGACACATTAATAATTCTTTTGATATTCATCTTCACCCTACTACCTCTGTCGAGCAGAATTCCAGAATCTCTAAAGATCCTTGTTAACATCATGCCATATAGTAAGGCATTGGAATCCTTCTTTGTCTTCATCATATACCCTAAAATTAGGTATGGAAGATTTATGGGCTGATGATTGAGTAGATAGAATAGGCATTGTTCATCTATGTTTGTCATAGCATTCTTTTATCCTGTTCTTAGTAGAATATAGTGAAAAAGTATAGATTGTAGAACCCTAGCCTTCAGAACAAGAATTGATGCTTTCTTGTCCTTTAGGTCACTACATCCATATAGTTGTCAATTGACATGTGCCTTCTCTACGATGCTTTAAGTCATCCATCTAGTGTTATGAGACACCTCTGCTCCAACACATGGACATCCACTGACCTTCTTGATTAGATCCAATGTCACAATAACTGACAATCTATCCACCATTGATACTACAGTATTGTCTATTACTTTCATATTCTTCCAAAACTCATAAACTTCATTCAGATAGACTGCTTTACGAACCTGAAAAAAGTTCTTCCATCCCGCTGCATCAACTTCTGATTCAATGTCCATCTGATTCTTCTTCAAGGAGTCGAAATCAGCGAGTCTTCCATAAATCATAGCTTGCTCCTTTATGATCTTTAGATAGTAGGAACTTTCTCAATGTAATGAGATTTGTCTCTGAAGATGAGAATGTAACAAAAGGGCTTGATCTCAAGAATAGAGTAATAAACCGTTTTTGTTTGAGAGCTTCTGCAAGAGTCGATTTCAGAGGATTTCAAGAGTATTCTAAAGTCGGTGATGTTCTGAACCT
>JAOTAY010019858.1:0-14182 GCA_025629805.1 Erythroxylum baracoense
AAAGATTAGGAATAAAACCACGACATCATAATTTATTTTATGGATTAAATATTCAAGAAAGAGCTTTAGAAGTTTCTATTACTTCTAATAAAGTTATGATACCTCTCTTAGCTAAAAAAGGTATTCAAGAAAAATTACAAAAAATTAAACCTGAAATAAGAAATACACTTGGATGGATACATATAGGAGCCATACAAATAATAATAAAGTCTACCTTTAAAGAAGGATTAGATACACCTATTGAATTGGCAATTATGGATAATCGAATAATTAATAGAGAAGATGCCTGTTTAGGAATCCTTAGAGGAAACCTACAATATGGTAAACTAAAATTTAATATTTATCCACGCATTTCTTATCATATACAAGATAAATATTTTGATAAAACTCTAAGTTTAATACAAGAATGTTATATTCTCAAAGATCGAGAACAACTTGGGAAATTTAAAAGTAAGAGTGATGAGGACATTTTTATTGGATATTCAATACACAGTATGGCGTATCATGTGTTTAACCAAAGAAGTACACGATGATGGAATCTGCAAATGTTGTTGTAGATGATGTGCACCAAATAATTGATAAGGTGGTAGAAGAAAACCTTCAAAATCAACCTCACAAATCAAAATAGAGACAAAATGAAGCTAAAACCAAAGACTTTCCATATTCACAGTTAGTTGTTGGAAAAGACACCAACCAGATAGAGGATCAGTTGGTTGCTTCGAAGGAAGAAACTAATCAGACATCTGATGCAGAAACAAACTTTGTGAATAACAAAAACTCAAGGGAAAATGATCTCAACAAAGATCCTCCATCACGAATTAGACGAAGTCATCCTATTGAGAATATGATAGGTGAGATTAGTGATAGAAGGAAATCAAAAGAAAGAAAAGGATAAATACCGGGAACTTGCAGGGCTTATATACTACACTTCCTCATTTGAACCAAAGAAAGTGAAAGAAGCATTGCAAGATGAATTTAGGGTTGTTGCAATGCAAGAAAAGTTGGCACAATTTGCTCGAAATGATGTATGGGAATTGGTACCAACACCATCAAATGTGAATGTGATTGGAACCAAATGGGTGTTTCACAACAAAACCAATGACAAAGGTAATATGACAAGAAATAAGGCCAGGTTAATTGATTAGGATACTCTCAAATTGAAGGAATTAATTTTGAAGAAACATTTGCCCCAGTAGCAAAGCTTGAGTCAATTAGACTTCTTTTGGCCGTAGCATGTGTGAAAGTATTCAAACTTTATCAAATGGATGTGAAGAGTGCGTTATTGAATGGATTTATAAAAGAAGAAGTGTATGTTGAACAGCCAAAGGGATTCATTGATTTGATGCATGTTGATCACATATTTAAGCTCAAAAAAGCTCTTTAAGGTCTCAAGCAAGTGCCAAGGGCTTGGCATGGGAGACTCACTTAATATCTACTCAATCAAGGATATGAATGAGGTAGCATAGACAAGACTTTATTTCTTAAAAAATTCAGATCTAATTTGATGATTGAACAAATATATGTTAATGATATAGCGTTTGACTCCACTCATTCGAAGATGGTAGATGGCTTTGTAAAGAAGATGACAAATGCGTTTGAGATGAGTATAGTGGGAGAATTGAATTTCTTCTTAGGACTACAAATTAAACAAGTGATAGATGGTATATTTGTGTTGCAAACTAAATATGCAACAAATTTGGTAAATAAATTTTGGTTTTATGATGCACATCATGTTAGAACACCAATGAGTTTGTCAACAAAGTTGAATAAAGATGATCATGACAAAAGTGTTATGTGAGTCTGTACAGAAGCATCATTAGGAGTTTGCTTTATCTAACTGCGATTCAACTTGATATTTGTTATAACGTGGGAGTATGTGCATGTTATCAATCCATCTCTAAAGAGTCTCACTTGACATCAATAAAGGTATCATCAGATATGTAAGTGGTACTTCTGAGTTTGGATTATGGCATTTATATGATTCTACTTCTTATTTGGCTGGTTATAATGATGTAGATTGAGCTGAAAATTTAGGGGATAGGAAAAGAACATAGGGGGTTGTTTCTTTTTTGGCAATAATCTAATTGATGGTACAATAAGAACAAAACTCTATTTCATTATCAACAACGAAAGCAAAATATATTGTAGTTTTTTTAAAGAAAATATTGTGGTTGGGAGTTGTTGTTCTCAACTTTTATAGAAGAAGCAAATGTTGGAAGATTATGGAATTGTTCAAGATGTTTTGACGGTTATGTGTGATAATAAGAGTATTATAGACATTTCCAAAATCCCAATTCAACATTTACGAACCAAACACCTTCACTTAAGTATCATTTTATTCGAGAGCTTGTGAAGGCTAAAGTTGCAATTCTTTCCTATGTAACAATTGAAAAGAAACTAGTTAATATTTTTATGAAACCTCTTGACTCCATCAATTTGAATTTCTTCAAGGGCACTAAAACTTTGCGCTTTACATTTTTTAAATATGTTGATGTAGTTAAAAAAAGGAAAAATAAAAAGGGGTTAAATCCCTGATGTTTATTCTTCTGTTTACTAAACCGCCGCACATCCCCTTTCCCCCTTCCCTGTTTACTTTGAAAAATTTCTTAACCACACCTTCCTCGTCCCATCATTTTCGACCTGTCACTTGGTTCTCTCGGCTCTCTGTCACTGTCGGATGCCATTGTCGCCATCTCACTGTCACCCTCCATTGCCGCACCTCCAGTCGCCCCCTACCTTCTCTGTCACACCTCACCATAGCAAAACCCAAGTGGCCAACTTCCTCTCGTCCTTCCGTCCATCCGCTGGCCGACCTATCGCCTACCGCCGCATTACCTTGCCGCTCCAGTCGTCTGCAACAGCACCCACTTCCATCGACGTCAATCACTAGTGTTGGGTCATCCTCGGTGGCACTTATTGAGGTTCCGAGTCCTCCCTCCATTCGGGTACAGCCATCTGTTGATGCTGATTCTCAATGGGTGTTGTCCCATCTTATTGTGAAATCATATACTAAAGATTCTTTTTTCGATTCCGAGGATGTAAAAGTCAAGCCTACTGCTTCACCACCTCCGGTCGTCTCTCACTCGAAAGTTGCATGTTTCACTTCCCGACGTTGTGTGAAACAAATAGCTCGGAAGTCAGTTCGGGTACCTCACCATCGGTCTTCTGCTCAGATTTAAGTGGAGCAAGCCCTATCCCATAAATATTATTCATCGACGGCTCAATAGAAATGGGAGTCTCTCGGTTCTATCTGGTTTCTTCTTGATCATCCTATCAATTTAGCTGAATATCAACAGTTTAATGATTCCTTGTTGAATGAGCGAAATTTTTTAACTGCAGCGTTACCCAAACATTTTAATGCTTAATTGGTTCATGAATTTTACTGCAATTTGGATAGAAGTGTGTTGGATGCGACTGCTATGTATTTTAATCTGGTATATCTGCAGGGGAAATTTATTAGATTTGACCCGAACTTGTTGAATGAATTTTTGGGGTTTGTTAAGTTGATTAGGGATCAGTTATATGTGGATGATTTTGTTGTGACCAATGACATGTTAGCTAGTGTTTTGAGTTGTGGAAAATTGTCTTCTTGGCCGTCTACTGCTGCACTTTGTGCTTCCGATTTATCTCAAAAATATTTTGTCATTCATAAACTTCTGTTAGCCAATTGGTTGCCAAGTACCCACACTGTCACTGTATATCCTGCTCAGGTCAAGCTTGTTTATGCGATAGGCACAGGAGTTAATTTTAATTTGGGACAGATAATCGTTGAGGCTATGCTTGCAACTGTTAGTAAATAGCAGTCATTGTTAAGCTTTCCTTGTTTAATTACTCAATTTTCACATAAACATGATGTCCCTCGGGCTTATTCTGAAGTACTTGAGCCTGTGTCCCTTATGAATATCTCTCCTCGGATCTTAAATGTCAACAAGCAAACTTGGGTGATAGATTTACCATATTCCTCTTCTAGTTCATCCAATGCGAATACACATGGCACCTTATTTGCTAAAATTGATCGAATTGAGGGTATCTTTTAGGCAGGTATGGATGCTCTTCGCCAACTTAAACGACGGGTTCTTTGCTCGGCTTCTTGCTGTGACTCTTATCCTATTTTGGCATTTTGTTGTCCCAAGGGGGAGATGAGATTGTTTATAAATTTTTCCATCTAATATTTTGTGCTTTGTTGGTGACTGTTGTCTGTGAACTTGACGATTGACTTTGACTTGGATATTATTTGGAATCTATTATTATGATTGTTAATTGCAGGGGGAGTTTCTATTTCTCATGTTTAGGGGGAGTTCTTCATGTGGCAAATAATGCTAAAAAGGGGAGATTGTTAAGCTATTTTATTTATTATTTTAGGCATTATTTATAGTTTGATATATCTTTTATGATAAGAAGTTGAATTGGTGTTGGATTCCACTATCTTGGATTATGTGGTATTTTTGGATGATAAGATAGTGTGTAAAGAAGAAATTCTAATTGAAATAGATTCCTAACGAATATTGGATTTGTTGGAGATAAACATGTTTTGGTGAGATAAACATGGAAGAGATTCATCGGAGATTGACTGATTGCTTGCTGCTTTGTTTTTGTACACGTACATGAACAATTGTAGAATTTGATCTATCGGTTTTAAATGGAAAAAATAAGTAGTCAATTGAAATATATACAACAGCTGATTTTTCTTTGTGTGTGTGTGAACATTGCACGTTCTATCCAACATTATTGGCAGCTGTGTTGTTGGTATGTTTTTGGGATGAAATACATGTTTGACTGATGAGTATTAAAGCTGCCGTGCGTGGGTTTCATCGGTGATCAGTTCGAAAGATTCACAACAAATTTTTGTTGGCCAACTTCCCATGATTTCAGTTTAACGAGGTTGCACGTATAAGGAAGTGTCTTTTTACTCGTGTTTTTTTGTTTATGTTATTATTGATTTAGTCACTTGAGATTTTGTTTTCATCTCGATCATCATTCGTTGTTGGAAAAATCTTCTGTTGAGGTTAGCATGAGGTGATAATGCTATTGGGTGTGAAATACTTTCATGGGGTGTAATTACGAGTAGGTAGCGTTAAGGGGTGAGTGGTGTCGGCTCAATAAAGCCTTGTTTAAGATTATTGTACTTGAGTGAAAGTTGATCAATATGAGTGAGGGCCTTACAAACGTAAGTCGTGTGTGCCAAACTACTTTAATAAATTTTATTTGTTGATTAATTAGTTGTATATTATGTTTTTCAGTTTGTAATTAAATTCTAGAAAATTCACACTTACTGATTCAGTTATTTCTGATAAGCAATCGTCAAATTAAGTTTGAAGCAACTGCTACAAACCATATATATTGAAAAATTACATCTTTCGGGTTTTTTACCATCTTTCGAAAGAATGTGGAGAAGATAAATATAAAACAAAGTCCACAATTGATTTTTAGAACTTTAAACATAAAAATAAAATTTTTTAGGCTTTTTTAAGTTTTAAAAAAATCTCTTCTATTAAACTGTAATTAAAAATAAAAATAAAATATACATATTATAAATTTTAAACGCAGATTAATCAAATGTTACAAATATGTTAATCTAACTAAATTCTTAAATTATATCTGAATTAATTAAATCAAATTTAAATTAATAATTTAATATAATTACAAGAAATTATTAGTTTGGATTGTATTTAATTAGTTCCATCAAAGTTTAAGAACTAAGTTAAATTATCGTCTAAATAATATCGGATTGGTATAAATATGATGTTCATATCATATATTTTATTGTAATATTTTAATCAAAATTTATAAAAGAAATTCTTAAAATTTTGAAAATTTTAAAAAATATTTGTCTTTTGTTGAGTTTAAAAATGGCAATTGAGCTCACTTCCGGTCCAGCCCGAAGTCAAGAAACCACAATATAATCCATTATAAACAATTCCACGGTCAAACTACCAAAACAGAATGAAAATGGGATTAAAATATCCAAGGCCTAAGTACTTCACTTTGCATTGACAAGCTTGAAATGGGCAGTGCTGGTAAATCTTACTTATTAAAATTTCACTTCGTAAAATTGAAGAATTATAATTTGCATAATAATAAATAGAAATATCGCAGATAGAGTCATTGCGACCCCCATCAAAGGGTTGAATAGAAAGACAAATGGGGTGTGGTCAAATCGTAATGCAACGTTTTGATCCTAGTATTCGGAGGTTCGAATAATTCTATCCTAAAGCACAGTTTTATTATTTTTAATAAATTCTATCCTAAAGCATAGTTTTATTATTTTTATTATTATTATTATTATTATAATATGTAGATATAAAAATCAAGATTAATATATATAAAAAAGATTATTAAAATTTTAATCAAGATTTGCTCTTGAAGAATTTTCTATTTGGGAGTTTATCAACTGTAATTTGTATTTTTTATTTCTAATGACTTTTTTCAGAATTTTATTTTGTTTACCAACTTCGATCATATTTAAAAAAAAAAGGCAAATGCAATTGAATATTTTTTTATCATAGACAATCATATTCTATAACGATTTTTTTAATCATTTATCTTGTTGATATTTTTATCTTATTGATAGAAATTGATATAAGATTGATAAAAAAACAAGTGCGTAAATAACAGAAGTAGATCTCGAACCATAAAAATGAGGTACTTTCTTTAATTACAATGAGTTTTTTTATTTATCGTATATTTTATATTATTATTATTATTAAATAATAAACAATTCATTATTATTTTATAAATTATTATAAAGAATTAATTAATAAATATTAATAACAAATACATATAAATATTAATAACCAATAACATAATTCCTTTCTTTTCTATTTGAACGGAAAAAGGATAAAAAATAAAAAGTAAAAAAAGATTCCACCTTTTTTCATTATCTATCTTTAACTCTGATTAGAGCGAGTATATCGAATCCTCAAAACAAGTAAAAATAAATAAGGTAATTTTCATTTCTTCAAAATCTTCTATTTTTTTAACTAATTAACTACTAGTTTCATTTGAATTTTTAAATTGAATTTCAATTAGGTATAATTTTCTTAAGTTTTACTTTTTACTTTTACTATAATTCCAATTTTTATTAATTATTAGAATCAATATGGTTAGCTTTTTAACCCCTTTGGTGGATTATATCACATATACATATAACTAGAATATAATGAAAAATGAAAGAAACACTTAATTAGATTGAAAAATCATTTAAATTCAAATAAAAAGGAGAAGCTTGTACCTTCTTGTTTCCCTAAAATTAAAGTTGCAGGCTCTATTCATTTATTTAACTCGACCTAAACTTAAATTTATTTTTTAATGTTTGGCAGATATTGAATTGTGTTTAAATTTTTTCACCTTATCTTAGGCCCGGACCTGCCATTGTGAGTATCAAATAACCAACCTTTCAGGCTCTGGGACAACAGTTAACATGGTTATGATCGAACAAGGAGAAACAACTTTCGCTGGTCCCTCCTAACCCAAAGCTCGATGTTTGGCATATTTTGGTCAATGTCAGAGTCGGAGCCGAAATTAAGGGAGAAGAGTTTAACCACATGTGAAATTGTGAATGGACACCAATAATACCCTGATCATTGTGGCACTTTAACTGTAACACACTACCTCCACAAGACAGCTCCCTGAACATCTCGAGGACATTCGAGAGCATGCATCATAAAGGCAGCCGATTAAAGCAGTCGCATTCACTTAATATGACATCGTAATTAAAACACGAATACTCAAAAGATTAAACTCCTCATTTCATTAATAAAACATAATATACTGTAGCATTACATTCCATAATTCATATGTACAATATCAAAAGCTTATAAGAGTCTACTGCTCTTTTACAACATTCTAAATGAAAAGAGAACTATACAAAACAATTCTATCTAAGCTCCTTAGTCTCAGCAGATTGATCTTTGAGCCATTACTTGAGTCTAAAATGCGAGTATAAGACTTCTTCTAGAACCTCTTATAAGCTAAGTCTCCTCTCTCATACCTAAAAAGTCACGTTACAATTTTGATAAGTTTTGCGAACTCAGTGAGTAAACTATCATTGATGTGCTCACTCATATCAAACATAATGATAATTCACATTCAATTCACAAATAGATCACATAATCAATTATTGAATATCATTCCACATTTTTATTTCAGAATAATTCACACAATTCACTTCAATCAATCATATAACATATTATCAAATTATATATGCAATTGCTCATGAGACTCCACTTTCATTGTTAATTGTTGTGACCAAGAGCCTTTTTAACTGTTTAGTATTTGTTGTGCATACCAGGCTCATTGATAACTATCCCGTATCCGTTGTGGATATTGGGCTTATTTTATAAGTGAACCTGTGGCTCTTTACACATATTTTAAGATTTAAACTCTTTTTCACTGGCTACTCCGGTCACAATTACCTTATCTAATCATGCATATCATATAATGAAATGCATCAAGTCACATATATACAATCAACACTTTCATTCAGTATACACATTCACTTTTCACTTTTTCATCGTACCGAAGTCCAACATTCAACATAATTGTTGAGAATACGTATTTCTTTTAGATTCATATTCAATGAGCACTCCCAATACGATTTCAATTATCAAACTCCTTGGACCATCAATGTTTGACATTTTTCACATTCACATAAATAGCGGTTCAATAATTGAAAAGTTATAAAATACAAACAATCTTAGTGAGAACATCTAGGTTACTCATAGTAAGCTCCAAAGAGCTATTTGCCTTGACGCCCCAAAAATGTCTGGATGTTGTCGTTCTATTTGCGCTTCTATATCATGCAATACACACATTATACACATTACTAAAATTCTCAATCATATCAGTGCTCAATCACACACATATGTATATGCGTTATGCATAGTGCATGCTCAATGACATTCCCGAGTATGTGTCCTTAATTCACATCTCATGTTCATTCTTAATTATTAATCTAAACTTATCAAATACTTCATCAACTTGTTTAACCTCAAACTAAGTTCATTTCAAGTCTCATTGAAGCCTAAATATATCATAAGAAATTACCTTAGCATTAATTGTTTCAAACATTACTTAAAAAACAACATTTCACTTAATAAACTAGCCCACGATCGTGGTGGATCTTCCCACGATCATGACAGAACCTCATGCAACAGGCCACGATCGTGGGGACTATGCCATGTTCGTGCCCTGTCTGTCTTCCTTCCTTTTTCCATGAATTCAACATACATAAAAACATCATTAACACTCCAATTTTCCAGAATTCATGTTCATTTATGCAACTTCATTTCATACTAATCTAACTACCATATTAGTTGCATTAAAACTCATAAAACTCTACTCAATTGATTCATTATCATTCACTTAATCCCATTATACATGCATTCCTAACTTTTCCAGATTTTATCTCTTTCATAATACATCAACCAAATCATCTTCATAGTTCATCATTTAGACTTCATATTCTCATTATTCTCACCTCGTTTCTAGCTCAATAACATCCTTAAAACCATCTATAAATCATTGTTTATCAATCATACAAATAGAACATGATCTCTATCATTTACTATCACCTTAGTTCTTCTCATTTCAAGAACATTTTACTAGTCTTTTCTTTAACATAATTTCCACTTTATTATCCCCTAACTCCCAATTTATTTCATCAACATACTAACCTATAATACATGGTTTTCATATTCTCTAAATAAGAACACAACATATACATTCATTCACCAATTTTTTGCACTCATCATCAACACAAAAATAGGACATAAACATATATCTTTATTCATCGACTTTCAATTCTCATTCAAACACCATTTTCATAACCAATCTATCTCAAAACATCTTTAATACAACTCATAATCTATTTTTGATCATTTATACTAAAAGCAGAACATAAATCTACTCATTTCTACATCCACGTTACCACATATATTCAACTCCATTAACAAGATCATTCTACCTCTAAACTACCACCATATATGTTTCATTTACAACAGCCCATGAAGTTTGATGTATAACTTACTTGTCTTAGCTCCAAACTTTGAAGATCATGTAACCCTAGCTTCTTCCTTGCTACATGATCATCAACATTTAAGGTGAGATAGGTTGGGTCTTTTAGTGACAAGAAGAAGATAACAAGATCTTGAAGAAACAAAGTAAAGGAGTTGGGCAAAGATCAAAGTAAAGGAGTGGTGAGAAAAATCGCTAGTGAAGAAGAGAAGAATGAAAATGAAGAGAGCATTTAACCAAAGCAAAAATGAAAGACAAAGATGATTATCTTTCAAGTGAATGTATAGAGAGTGAGGTGTATCGCAAGTGGCTTGACACTTGTCACTAGCCACATGTCCTCTTCTCATGGTCCCCAATTGGTCTTTTAATAACTAGTCCATTTGTTACCCAATTTTTAGTCCAATTGTCTCCCAATTTTTTATAACACTTATCATTAAATCCTAACGCCACTTGTCAATAATTCTACTATCATTTGTCACTTATTTCTACTACCACGAATTAATTTGTCTTGTCACTTGGCATTTTTTTAGTCTAAAAAATCCATATTTTCATAAATTTCTCAAATTTCACAATTAATTTCTAAATCATAAACTATAATTTTATCAACCAAAATTTAAGACATAATATTAATAATTCACATCATAATCACTAAAAAAAATCATTCATACTTTGAAAAATGTCAAATGAGTGCATGTACAGTCTTTATAATGTTTATAAAAATCAATAATCATCTGTGTGTATGCTTTTGCTAGTGATATGCATATAAATGTAATGCATTTCCTATTTTTCTCAATACTAAGTTTCATATACAGAAATATAGGTTTTAACCCTTAATATGAGAACGAGATATTACATTAACTATGAAGACCCTTCTTGTGCTATCATTATATTATGTGTGGAGTGGCGGTTGGTAGCATTATGACCGTTGTTGGCGTCCTCTGTCGAATCATTGTTGTGTCATGACTGTCAAATACAAAACAAGAAACCTAGGATGACGGTGGTGATGCACTAGTAGTTTTATGCTGGAAGGTTTAGAAGCTACGCCGCCAAGAAGTGATTTGGCAACTTTTTCTTTTGTGAAGGACCCTTGCAACTTAGCAACTTAGTTAAATGCCAGGGTTATATGAATTGCAATATTAATAATTCGAACTATTAAATTTTTGTGTGTAGGGAGAGGCTTCAATGTTGCTTCTTGTTTCGATATGTATTCTCAAATATATTACCAATGATTATAAATTATAATTTTAATTTATAATTAGAATTAAATAAACTAAAAATTTTAATTTATTTTTAATTCTCCAATTAAAGAATTTATAATCATAAATTAATATTGATATTTAACAACGCATCATGACCACTTAAATATTTAAGAATATTAAAGTGATTTTGACTAACCATTATACGCATGATTTTTTTCGTACAATTAAATACTTTCATCATATAATGTTCCTATTAGACATAAAGTATATGATATTTTGATTCTAATCATTTTAGTTCTCTGTCATTAGCTATTGATTCAATTAATAACATTTATAAACTATACTTACAAAACGTCATTCTACTTTGGCCAAGGATTTCTTAAATCAATACTAATCGAGAATAACAAAACATTTTACCTAATTACTTTAGGGCGATGAATTATATTTTGATCATTCAACTAACTCTATATAGTTCATGTTACATCCAGTAACTACTGACTGAATGACTTATGATTAAATAAGTCATAAATAGTATCAAAATATAACAATCCCTATATAAGATAATTTTGGAGACTTTAGTCAAATGATCGATTATATAATCATCAAAATGAGAATTTTTATAGATATACAAGTGATGTTCCCAATAGATTTCTCATATTGAATCTATTCAGTGAACTTCTAATAATCACCTACACGTTTGTCTAAGTATCTTCATACTTTAGCCTATGAGATCGACTACTTTTTTTAAAGAAAAAACATAATATGTGTTAGTCTTTTTACGCTCTATTAATGTCCAGTCTTAATAGAAATAGGGATAACATTAGGCCAGGCCGATCCAAGAGCGGCCACGAGCTAGCCAACACGTGACCTGTGGCCCAGTTCGACCCCGACGGGCCACTGACTAGCTGGCATGACCTGACCGACCTTATATTTTTAAAAAGATTAAAAAACGACATCGATTTGTACCTTTCCGTTGAGTCAACCCGGGCAGAAGTCAGGCCAATTTTGCCGTTTCTAAATAAAATAATGACTAGGAATATTTTAGGGATAATATATAAATACAATATGAATATCATAATTATAATCTCATTTTAATTTCATTTGCAATATATAATTATTCCTTAGACTTTATTATAAACATTTAAACATATACCAGATAAAGAATGTCTTTAAATTATTTTTTCACTAAATTATAACCAAGCAATTAATTGTAGGGCATAAACTAATAGGTAAAGTACCCCATCCTCACACTTAACTTTTTTACTCTTGCTCTATTTCGATGAAGCCAAGCTCGCAACATCGATGTCCTTCGCAGAATCCACGGGTACGATTGAATATATGTGTTTGTGATTTTCATTAATTTCTCATCCCTGCTCTTTTCTCTCTTTCTCTTATTGGAACTTTAAACAGCGGGGATTATCCTTTTGGATTATCCTTTTGATATATATCCCTGCGGAAATTGTAATATGGTTGGTAGTTGCAAAGTTTCAGGGAAAATGCTTAGTTGGAAGACCTGCGAATGTGTCTGTCTGATAGACCTGTATCTAACATAAGGTTTTCTCCTTTTTTTTGGGATAGAGGGTTAGATTCATAGGGTTTTGTCATAAAGCCTAAGAAGATCTAAGTTTACATCCCCTTTGGTCTCTCTGAACTCCAAATTACTACCCTCTTCAAAACGAAGGAATATAAAGCGTGATTTCCAGCTATTTTGTGTCGTTGGGAGGTTCAGCCAAATACATACCAAGTCTAGCATTGATATATACCAACCATAAAACCTTCCTGAAATTCTGATTTTAGGCATACGATTGAAAAGCTATTAGATGGTTTGTGTTTCTTAAATGGTAAGTCACAAGGATTGATGCGACTTGACGTAGGCGAATTTGTCAAATATTTAGGTTTGCATCTTAGTACAACCAGTAAGAGTACTCATTTGTGTTTTTAAGGTTACGGGTTTGAGTCACAAAAATAATCTCTTTGTAAAAAATACAAAGAAAAATTACGTATAATTGATGACCCTCTCCCGACTCTAACAAAGTAGAGAGCCTTTTTAAATAATAAGGTCTATATCTTCCATATTTTGATAGCTAAGAGTCGTGTTCGATTTTAATTCTATTTTTTAATGATTTTTAGTTTTCATTTTTTTCAAATAAAAATAAAAACATATTTGGTTATTATATAGTTATATTTTTATCATTCATAATGATTATATATTAGATAAATCTTAAAGATATATTATTTTTAATTAAATTAATTTATTTTAATATCTTATATGATATTTATTAACAAATTATCAATAAAAAATTATGTTATTTTATTAAAATAAATATGTTTAATTTTTATTTTTATTTATAAATTAATTTTTATTTTTAATATGTTTTAATTATAAGTTTAATTATATTTATTAATAATTATTTAATTGAATTGATTTTATTTAATTACAAAACTTAATTATAATTATTAAGTAAATTAAATTATTTATAATTTTAATTAATTAAATATAATATAAAGTATAAAATTATTCACAATTCTTATTAATAATTAAATATTATATGTTTAGTTGATAGTAAATCAAATTATGAAAAAACAAAAAAAACAAAAAATACTTTTTTATGGTTTTCATAAATTTTGAAAAGTGGAAAAAACTAAACTAAAACCAAAAATTCAAACAAATATTTTTTTACTGAATTGAAAACAAAAATAGAAAATTAAAAATAAAATTGAAAACAAAAAAGCCCTAAATACTCATTTAAATGCAATCTTGTATCGTGTTTGAAGTTACCGTGGTAAAGTTCGACATCACTAACAGTCTGTTTGGTTACTGTCTCCATGGGGCAGGGACGGAACGAGACGGAAATATGGAGACGGAACAGAACAGAAATTGGAGACAGTGAACTGTTTGGTTGCAGGGGACAATTGTCTCCGTCTCGAGGACAGAAATGTGTTTGGTTGCAGGGGACAGAACAAAAAAC
>JAOTAY010019859.1:0-14180 GCA_025629805.1 Erythroxylum baracoense
TGCTAAAGTCCACTTTACCCTTCCTTATAACTTAGGTTCTTTTAACCTTAAGTCATCTTCCAAAAATACCCTTATGTTTCTTACAACATCCACACTTTAATCCCATCAATCCATGAATTAAATCCTCCTAATCTTGATATAATAGTTAACCTCAATCAAAAATAATTTATCTAACAATATTAAAATTCATTCAAATCATGTTTACTAAAATAAAAAAAATCAAGGCCTAATAATGCTTCTCCTACGTATTAGTAGTATCCAGAGGAAACTGACTATTCCAAAGTTTTCAAGTTTAATTATCCTTTGATTAGGAAGTACATGCATCCTTAGCCAACTCAAGCTAAACAAGCACTAAAGCCAAGTCAATGAAGTCAAAATCTAAACTAAAGCCTGAAAAGGTTCCTGAGCCATCATCTTCATATACACAACCTGAACCAGTTATGTAGTGGAGTAAAGTAGTATATATATGTACACCTCCAATGTGTCTACCAAAGTCTCAGCCTTCTACCTCTACTGGGAAAGACAAAGCGCTTATGACAGAGTTCATTGCTACTCTTGAGACTATGACTGCAGTAAAATAATCTTCTCACTCAGATCAATTAGACAAATCATCAGATGCTTACTCTGAAGCCTTTGAAATCTCTAAATACACTGCAACAATTTCTGAGTCATCATTTCAACAAATATCTGAACCATCCTCTGATTCTTCAGCCCACCTAGTTGATCTTTCAGACTTAGCACAAGTTTTGATGTCTATGAGTGAACCAACTGATGTTGATATGAGATTAGTGAAGTGAAATCCACAGGTACTGAACCTTTCAGACCTACACTAGCACCACAAGATGAGCCAGCTGCACAGCCTACTACATAGACCAAGCCTTCTTTAAGTCCTTGGTTTACTTTTGATGATCTTCCACAAAAAAATGGAGAGATTGACTGCATGAATTCAGTGCATGGATAGATCTACAAATGAACAGACCTAATAGTTTGTTATCAGATATTTTGTCTAAATTCACTTCTAGTTTCACTGATACTTTGCGAGAATAATGGAAAAGTATTTCTGAATACCAAGGAATGTAGTATATCCAAATCATTATAGTCGGAGCTCTTATTGGAATTATTCATAAGGAATTCATTGGTGACTTACAGCTGATTGATAAACAGATCTGTCAAGACTATTTGCAATGAAATGTTATTCACTGAAAAGCGTGATATCCAAAAGCATTACAAACATATGACAGAAAGGTAATATCTTTGGAATGTATAGAATGATGTTAATCTTCGATATACTTTCATATCATCCCTTTCAGATCAAATATAACCAGAGTTACAAAGGACCATAACCTCTTCACAAAGAGATATGGCTAATATATCTTTTGGAGAAAACTATCAGCTTGCTCTAACTTCTCTTGACAAGTTATGTGATCAACATACCTTATTCAAGAATATCATTAAAGGTGGTCCTATTCTTAAGCAGGCTTGTAAGCAGCGTTATCTTCAGACAAGGTGCAAAGATCAAAAGAAATGTGATTGTAGTAATAAGAAGAAACAGTACTACAGACAAGCTTATCATCGCAAAAAGTTAAACATACAGATGGAAGGCTACAAGCCTTTAAGAACAACATATGTGAGAAAAGATGGAAGAAAGAAACGTTCTGTTCGATTATTTAAGAAAAGAACCCATCCTTCTAAAAAACCTAATAGATGTTTTCTCTATGGACAACCAGGTCACTTTGCATGCACATGTCTTTACCAAAGCAAAAAAGATATTAAGTTATTGAAGCAAATGCAATCCGTTTTTCCTATTCATCCTTCCAATAACTTTGAAGATCTTATTGAAGAATAGTTTAATGAAGATGAAGATACTAAGTTTGTTGTCTCTATTACAACCTCAGAAGAAGAATCATCAGATGATTCTCTATACACGCTACAACAGTAGACCTATATGAAAATGGATCATACGCCAATTCAAAGACCATATGTCTAGATCCAACTATTTTTACAAGATACATATGATAGACCCATCAAAGCTATTGGGTTTATAGATACTAGATCTAGTCGTACGATCATGAAGCCCAACATATTATCTTCTTAATCATGGACTTCTCATAATGAATACTTCACAGCTGTAAATGGTAATTCATTTAAGATCAGGCTTATTGCAAAGAGAAAGATCGGAGTTCGATTCTTTCGACAATGTACAGTTTGGACTAAAGTGCTTCGTAGCAATCTACCTGGCCCAGATATCCTCATTAGTATAGATGTATACAGTAAAGCTTCACCTTTATAGATTCTACCTACAAGCTTCAGGTATCATTCATTTTTTAGTCTGTACACTGACATCAAAAGGTTAAACTCCTTCTGAAGCAGAATCTCATTGAGCTCCTATAGTCAAATCAAGCTTACCAGGCCTCTATTACTCAAAACAAAAGATTACACATGGCAACATATTCTCCATACATATCCACTTTGCTCAGACATCATCCTCCTTGGACTCTTGATCATCTTTCTGCCTCATTCTTATCCTCATTTCTCAAACATAATCTAGTTGCAGGATATTCTTTATCGATAAGCAATCCACTTCGTCAACATCCACCATGGCCACCAGACACTTTTTCTCACTATAGATTCTCTTTTCGTGGTCATCACAACAAACTTACATCTAACTTGTTTCTTTCAAAGTCTCTGCATCATTTTATTCCTTTGTCTTGGTTAATGGAGTTTCCCAGGTTTGTAAAATACAAAAATGAGTTTCCTCCTCTGTTTCCTAACACTCCACTTAGTGTTATAGACCTTTTCCCTCTCCTTTAATAGAGTTTGTTTAATTATCTGGATCTTGTTTTTCTTCAGCCTGATATTTTACCAACTCCAAGTCATTTTGATGTTCTTACTTCGTATAAGTTAATTTATCATATTTATGATACTCTTCAAGATGCTACCTTATGGCATCTCTAGCTTTGTCTGCATTGTATGCTTGTTCAATTTCGTTATCCCCACTTCATGTCTATCTGATCTTACAAATGCCAACTCACTATTGTGGACATTCTTGGAATGGTTCCAACCACTCTCTAAATGACATATTGATATGTCACAAATCCTAACACATCATCATCTTTAGGACATAACATTAACTGGTAGGAAAGCTTATGCAATTTACATTATCAACCATCCCTACTGTATGAGTACCACTAGACATCTATGCACATTAAACCACATTCAACACTGGCGAACTACTCTTGATTGGTCTACTGAATCCCCTCAACTAACGGACTAATTACATTATTGTTTAGACTAACTCAACTAGTTCCTGAACTCATCTCCTTCGAATGTTTGCACATCTCTTGGACCATACTTTGGAGAAACCACTACGCTTGCACCAATTATTCCCTCATCAGTTGACCAATGGACATCAGTGGATCCCTCCAATCATATTAATATTTGAGCTGGTAAATTTCCCTATACAACATATCGCCCCTCTATAGTCTCAAGCAGACCATCTAGTCTAATTCAAGAGCCCATTACTAGCCTAGGACTTACTCAATGGACTGCAACTGACATTAGCCATATTCTTGAATAGATTAATAATGACATTGCCTTGACAGATGATGATCATGATCTCACTTTATCACTTTATAATGAAGTTTTGTCCTTTCTTTATGAGTCTTTTGATAAAGAAGAATCTTTGTGGCCCACAAACTACTATTACAAATTCCTTCTTATCATGTTACTGTTTGCTTTTAGAAAAGTAGATTCCTTTTTAAAGTAGCTTTTATAAAGTGTAATGATTGTACTCTTCTTTTCTAAAGTTGTAATGAGTGTGTCTTTAGGTAGATTTACCTTTGTACCCCTTGCTTCGCCTATAAAAGCAAGGATTCTCTTCATTTGTAAGCATAGTTTGCTATGCTTAGACATTAGTAATATGAATATTAGTTTGAGTGTTTTATCTCTGAGTTCTCTCTTTCCTGAAAGCTTAAGTCTTGAGTGCATATTACTACTAGTCTTGATATAAAGACAAGTATGCTCTACACTTGCCTCTTATAAGGATCTTATGTATCAGAAAGTCTAAGACAGTCCATGACTGTGCATCCAAACAATTCCGATGTATGAGATTTGAACTATCAGGGAAAGAGAATAGATACTGTGTGTGTAAGGTTCCTAAGAGGAAAGCCTATGAGGAGAAAAGCACGTTCTGTCTCATCCATCATACCTGAAACTTACAAGAGTCAGTAGTCTACAATCCACCTTGGAGTAGCATATAATCTCCTATCAGGTGTTATTTGAAGAATGTTGTTGTCGTATATCTAGGACATACTGGTAGGTCTGGGACGTATCCTTTCCATATGTGCCCTTTGGGATCCTGTGTGGTATTAAAGCCATCGTCGTATCTTAGCAGGTCAAGGCCGGCAGTGAGACGTTGTCAAGTGTGGCGTGTTCACAACCTTTTTCGTATCTAACAAGCGGTAACATTGTATCTTAGCACAGACTTTGTGAGTAGGGAGGAACCATAAGATATGGAAACACTGTCTCACGACCCTATTCATTTATCTTCTAGTTTGTCTATGTCTAATTTACCTTCTAGTGTTAAATGTGTGTTGTTAAATAAAATAGAAAACCTCATAGAAATTCTTCATGTGTCTATATAAAATCGTGTTTGTGAGTCTTCTTTACCTTTGTTGAGTCCGTACAGTATATATTCTCGTGATCGTTCTTGGACAAGGAGTATACGTACTATCTTGTCTATGTCTCGTCCTAAAGTTAAAGAAATCATCTAGAGCTCGAGATTTGAAATACTAAAGGAGCTGATCTCTCTTCGAAGAGAGCATAATCATACATATATTTATATAGGGGTTATACGCCTTATTCTCACACTTCATGGAAGAAAGAGAACTCCTGCTATAGCCAGGATATCTCTTCTTGACACTGCCTACACAATGTACCAAAATCTATTCCTCTGATCCATTATTTCAAATCTAACAGAGATCTAGCTTATGGTAGCCATCATCTTGGAAATTTTGTATGGGATGTTGACCCATCTATGTATGAACCTGATTGTGAAGTTTGTCTCAACACTGGGTCAGATGGTGATGATCATGACGATCGCTACAGAAGACAAAAGAGGAAGAAAAAGTTTACAAATCATTGTAAGCCTTCGCAATAATATCATCCACTGAAGGATGATGAAGATCTAGATGATTCTAGCCCATCTATTGTTCTATCTACTGAAAGATACAGACCCAGATCTCTCTGCTAGATGCTAAAATCGTCTTCCTGTTACACTCAGCCAACAGTTCCTATTATCACTTCTGCTCCTATTCTATGCATGATGATAGCGCCATATGAGGATGACTTTCCTGAATTACACAGGCGATGAATCAACAAGGTTATCTCTAGCTTGTATGTTCGAGCTTCAAGAATAACTTCACAAGAAACACTTATGTCAAATCTATCAGATGAAGTTCTGAACTGACAAACACAGATTGCAGTAGCACAGAGCAAAGTTCTCAGAAGGATTGATTCTAAGCTTGAGGGAATCAGATAACAGACTCATGCTACTCATCAAAAAGTTGTCGCAGTCTCTAAGCAAATCCAACAAATGTATCAATCTTACAAAGCTCAGATCAAACAACTTGATGTTGAACTTTGGCATTACATTGACATAAATTATATGGGTCCTGTATTTAACAACAAATGTAGAGAAATCGAGAAGATACAAGGAATTGTGTGTGTAAATGGAAGCTGATATGGATTATGTACAGTCTAAAGCTGTATATGGCTCGTCCACTTCAGTATCTCCACTTACACAGCCAGTATATGCTTCTCCTATATATCAGAAGTGTCAAGAGGAAACTGACTATTCAAACGTATTTAAGTTCAACTATTCTTTGATTAGGAAGTAGATACATCCTTAGACAACTCAAGCAAAACAGGCAGCTCACACAAGGTCGAAATCTAAGCCTATGCCTGAAAAGTTCCTGAAACATCACCTTCATACACTGAACCAGTTAACCAGTGGAGTAAACCGTTACAGATCCATACACCTCCAACTTCTCCACAGAAGTCTCAATCATCCTTCTCAATAGAACAAAAGAAGGATAAAGCACCTCTTGGAGCATCTCTCACAGAGTTCATCGCAACTCTAACACCATGACACACTGCTGAAGATTCAACGTCTCAAACAGATAAGTCAGAAGTTAGTTCTGAAGTTTCTGCACCTACCTCTGAAGTCTCTGCAACAATAACAATTTTTTAGTTATCATATGAATAGATATCTGAACTGTCCTCTAATTCTTCAGCCCAACTAGCTATTCTATTAGAGTTAGCATAAGTTTTGATGACTATGCATGAACCAACTGATGACGATATTGGACCTAAGATTAGTGAAGCAGAATCTACAGGTCCTGAACTTTTTAGACCTACCACAAGTTGAGCTAGCTGCATAAGTTAATACACAGACCAAGCTTTTTTTAGGTCCTTGGTTTACTTTTAATGATCTTCCACCAAAGAAATGGATAGATCACCTATATGAATTTGGTACATGGATAGATCTACAAATGAACATACCTAATAATCCTTTATCGGATATTTTGCCTGAATTCACTTCTCGTTTCACTAGTACTTTGCGAGAATGGTGGCAAAGTATTTTTTAATATTAACACACGCAGTACATCCAAGTCACTATAGCCGGAGCTCTTCTTGGAATTATTCATAAGGAATTCATTGGTGACTTTCAGCTGATTGATAAATAGATCTGTTAGGAATATTTTGCAATGAAATGCTATTCACTTAACAAGCGTGATATCCAGAAGCATTACAAATGTATGAAGAAAAGGTACCATCTTTTAAATGGATGGAATGATGTTAATCTTCGATAAACTTTTATCTCATCCCTTCAAGATCAATTGCAACCAGAGTTATAAAGGACCATAACTTCTTTACAAAGAGATATGGCTAATATATCTCCTGGAGAAATCAACTAGCTTGCTCTAGCTTCTCTTGATAAGTTGTGTGATCAACATACCTCATTCAAGAATATCATTAAAGGTGGTCCTATTCTCAAACAGGCTTGCAAGAAGCCTTATCTTTAGATAAAGTGCAATGATCAGAAGAAATGTGACTATTGTAACAAGAAGAAAGAGTACTACAGAGAAGCTTATCATTGCAAAAAGTTCCACATACAGATGGAAGGCTATAAGCCTTTAAGAAAAACATATGTGAGAAAAGATGGAAGACAGCAACGTTCTGTTTTATTCTTCAAGATAAAAACCCATCCTTCTCAGAAACCTGATATATGTTTTCTCTTTGGATAACTAGGTCATTTTGCACGAACCTGCCCTCACAAAAGCAAAAAGGATATCAAGTTATTGAAGCAAATGCAATCCATTTTGCCTATTCATCCTTCCAATAACTTTGAAGATCTTATTAAGGAACAGTCTACTGAAGATGAAGATACTAAGTTGATGTTTCTGTTACGATCTCAGAAGAAGAATCATCAGATGTTTCTCTAAATATGCTACAGCAACAGACCTATATGAAAATGGATCATACACTAGTTCAAAGACTATATGTCTAGATCCAACTCTTTTTGCAATATAAATATGATAGACCCATCAAAGCTATTGGGTTTATGGATACTGGATCCAGTCGTACGATCATGAAGCCCAACATATTATCCTCCGAGTCATGGAATTCTCATGATGAATACTTCATAGCTGCAGATGGTAATTCATTTAATATTAGGCTTATTACAAAGAGAAAGATCATAATTTGATTCTTACCCCAGTGTATAGTTTGGACTAAAGTGATTGGAAGCTATTTACCTGGCCCATATATTCTCGTTGACATGGATGTATACAGTAAAGCTTCACCTTTGCAATTCCTACCCACAGGCCTCAGGTATTGATCATTTTTTAGTCCATACACTGATATTAAGCAAATTCGCGTACTTCTAAAGCATAATCTCATTTAACTCAAGCAGTCAGACCAAGCCTAGGCCCAGCAGGTCTCCACTAATTCTTAACGTCTTCAGCAAAAGTACGATAACAAAAGATTGGCAGATTATTCTCCATACAGATCCACTTTTCTCAGACAGCATCCTCCTTAGCCTCCTGATCATCTTTCTGCCTCATTCTTATCCTCATTGCTTAGAAACAATTTAGAGGTAGGATATCCTTTATCTAGAAGCAATTTGCTTCGTTGGCATCCACCATGGCCACCAGATATTTTTCCCATTATAAATATCTTATTTCTTTTAAACAAGGTATAGGTTTTAAAGTCTTTGTTTTTCCATTCATTATGGTTAATCACAATCTTTCTGGCACTACCAAAAATACTTTCCTCCAATAGCTAGTTTACCTATGATTGTTTCTGAAGTAACTTCTCCTGCTTGAATGAGTTTGTTTTATTATTTACATCAGTTTTTGAGTGAAATGAATTCTCTTTGTAGTCCCACAATGTTCAACCTCAAAGCACCTTACCTTAATGTGACTTTCCTTCATGATTCTCTATCAGAAAACACATTATGGTATCTTTGGGCACTTTCTGCCCTCTATGCTTGTGTCGTTACTATATTTCCTCTTCATTTATACCAATATCTTTGTGATCAAAATAATGCAAGATCTCTACTATGGATATCTCTTGAATGGTTTCAACCATTATATCGCTAGAAGCAACAATGTTCTATTGTCATTGCCTAACATCGTTTACAGACAACCTCTGTTAGACAACAAGGTACACATTGTTTCTTCATCATTCATTGACTATACCAAGAAACTTATAATGGAGCTCTTTATACTGAACCTCGTGTCTTTCTTTACCATACCTTATTATATTGGCCACGTCATCAAAACAATGTGCTCCTATCACTAAGAGATTTTCTTAAGGAAATAAATCATTTTTCTGAGACACCAATCATATCTACCTCTATTAGACCTTATCTCGATAAATTTGTTCCTGGTGAACTAGAAGCACCAGAAATTGATATTCCAGGTTCCAATAGTCCCCAATATGATATAGGAGAATTAGTCTTAGACATTGCAGGACCTTCTCATCCTTATAACTCTATCTTCGAAGATGCTCAAGATCCTAATAAGGATAATTACAGTCCTAATGAAGATGAGTTAAATCAATTCCTGCATGAACTTCACAAATGTGAGCTCAGTCCTAGTAAATGACGAAAGACTTTTCCTAGTCATTTTGATAGCTCAAGTGATCTAGACTCTCCGTCCAATTTGCAATCATGGTATGAACCAATACCTGACACCTATCGCATCAGATTCCTTCATTATGGGACACGTCTTTTTGGAAGTTTGTCTTTTTATTTTGGAGTGTTTTGATAAAGGAGAATCTTTGTAGCCCACAAACCACTATGCAAGATTCCTTCTTATCATGTTACTGTTTGCTTTTTAGAAAAGTAGGTTCCTTTTTAAAATAGCTTTGATAAAGGTGTAATTATTGTACTTTACTTTTTCAAATTTGTAATAAGTGTGTCTGTAGGTAGATTTATCTTTATGCCCCTTGCTTCGCCTATAAAAGTAAGGCTCTTCCTCATTTGTAAGCATACCAAGTTAGGTTGTAAATTACACCTAAATTATACTATATGAAGGATGTAAATTACGCCTAAATTAGACTAAGTTGAGGTTATAAATTGTGCCTAAATTAGTTTGAAGTATAATGAATATAAGTTTGAGTGTTACTGCTTCTCTCTAAATATTTATTGGAGTTATGTAAATATAGTGCCCTGGAAAGCAAATATATTTACATATAACTTAATTTTCTTCAAGTTACTTTTGTAATGAAAATATTTATTATTAATAAAACAAAAGAGTTTGGTTTTAATTGTATGAGCATTATATATCTAGTCATAAGGTACCAAGATTCTTTTGTAAGAATTATACATATACATGGAGATGTATGGGAAACATGTATATTATTAGAATCTATAATAATTGATTCACAGTAGAATAATCAAGTTGGCCGCTTGATTATGGTTTAGACTGTAGTGTTGCGATTTATCTCCTTGTAAATAAAAGAGTTTTCTTCAAGGGAATGATGAGTTATCATGATATTAGTTGGCTATTGATAATGGCACTATTAAATGAATCTAGAATCAAGTATGTTTTCAAAGAATAAAGTAGGTCGTTACTTTAATCTTAAAACATACACCTTAGCATTTTGTTATTATGAACCACAATCTTGATGAGTGGTGAACTCATGTGTGTTTCATTATAATTCTTGATATGATCGGAATGTATTTTTACATAGTATCAATCCAGTGTATGCATGTTGGAATTATTAATTAAAACATTTATTAGGGAATATTCACTCAAATGAAGAGTTTATAGTGATATCATCACTTTTAGATATTTTTACAGAGTTTGGTGATTAAACTTGTGCCAGTAATTTGATGGACTAGCTACCCATCAAGTCTTAACACCAAGATGAGATCTTGTGTGTTAATCACTATGTAGAGTAAAACTGGAGATCTAGAAGTAAAAGTCAACATAAGGTCAAAACGGTAATTTTACCTTTTATTGAGTGGATGGCTATAATATGGTTCATAATAAAGTTTACAATTAGACATCTTATTTGAAACATGTATTCTCATAATGTTTAGTAATTCAAGAGTTTAACCAATTGTCTTTAGTGGAGTGACATTTAGTTATTAAGCTACAATTAATTCCAATGAGATCAAATTAATTCCAAGTTTATTAGAGCTTTAATTATATAAGTCCAATTAGATTCCCCATTTGGCTTCTAGGAAGGTTATTAAGCAAAGTAAAAAATATAAATAGATGTTTTAAAGCCTTTGATTGAATGTTGGGCTTACTTTCAATAAAAGCCCAAATGAACATTTAATATTGGGTTTGACTTTGGTTTGGTTTGATTTCATTAATTAGATTAATTAAATTAAAAAAAAGTTATTAAAGAAAGAAGGAGGGCATATTTAGGTTTTTTATACCTAAATGTGCAGCTGTACATTTAGCATTGAGTTGCTAAATTAAATACGGTTTTTATCATGCTTTATCATCATTAAATGGAGTAATGGTCTTATCATTAAATGGTTTAATGGTTGTTATTTAATGATGGCATGTAATGTAACCTTTTAGCATTCATTTCATTAAAGAAAGGAAGAGGTGCATTTGATGTATTATCTCTTCCTTCTTTCATCCATAATCGAAAATGATAAGGTCTCATTCAGGTTATTATTCTTTTCATATAGCCTTCTTAAACAAATGAGGAGAGTCTAATTTATTGTCTTCTTTATGATTGATTAAAGAATGAAGTGATACATTGGATGCACATCACATCTTTTTTTCATGATAACCAAAACTAACAAGGAGAGGAAGAAGGGTTATTGCATTTTGTTTTGACTCACACTCTCCTCTCATGCATGCATAGCCGAAACTTCAATGGGAAGAGTCTCATTTTGGCTTCTTTCTTCCAAGAAAAATCTCCTCAAAATACTTCTTCTCCTTTCCCACCAAAGGATCTTGTTAACCAAGTTGTCCAAGAAGAACAAGTGGTAGATCGGATTGGTCGAGGATACAACAACAAGGAGAGGATACAATGACAAAGGAAAGGATATAAAAGAGTTAAAGCTATAGCAAGGATTTGAAAGGATTCAAAGTTGTAGTAAGAAGTTAGTATATTTCTACCACCTTGTTCTTATGTAAATTCTTTTGCTTATACCATATCATGTATAGCTGAAACATGTTGATTTGGTTATGTTATTTCTGCTACATTTTGATTTCAAAAAAGTTTTGAAATCTACCGTTTAACCAAATCTTGCATGCTTTTGTTTTTTGATCCAACAAATTTGACTCATATATGGTTTTAGGCACAATTCAGATGTAAAGGAGTTTAAGTGAGTCAAAAGTACCATATTTGGACTGTTTTCTAAAGATTCACACAATTTGTCTTTATGCAGCATGGAAAAGACGATTAATAGCAAGAGAAGACAAGAAAACATCAAGATGGAGCATAAGAGTAAAAAATGGTATAAGATAGCTCATGATAAAAGCAGGAAAGTATCACAGTTGTGAGCATATGTCACTGCTATGCATGGGACTATATGGGCATGAGACAATCTCACACCCATACATATGAGAAACAACACACACCAGCTGCCATTCCACTAGCGTTTAAGGTATAAAGAAGAAATGTTGTTTGTGACATCAATAAGGTTTAGAAAAGGTCTCACGACCTACATTTAGGCAATGTTTCTCATAGCCGTGAGAAGTCTCTCATGGCCATGAGAAGATGCTCACAGGTGTAACAAACATTTGACACTCATGAGGCCTTCTTAAACTAGTGAGTGAGAAGTTTCCAGATCATCTAGGTTTTTAATATAAACCGAGAAGTGTGACGGCTGAGGGTTTTTATGAAAGAATTGTTGGGTGTTTCGAATTGGGGAGCTCTTGAGAGATAGAATATACGAGGCAAATGAAACTCTCTCATATGAAAAGACTCATAGAGGGGTAACATCTCAACATCGGTTTGGAGGCGACATCGGTGTTGAAAACCTAACTAAGCATTCCTTCCTTATATTTGTTGTTTCTTTCTCTCTTTAGGAATTGATTGTGTTATCCTATGTCTATTGTTCGGGTATTGTGTAAAGATGACTTGAATGTGTTCATTGGAACTTTTTATTACAAACCAATTATTAGAATTTCAATATAATCCATAATTGTTATGTTAAAATTCATTTGTAGCAACTAACGGTTAGTAATCATTACGGATAACATAACTTAGGCTAAATGATCCCATTGTTTAATTAATCGTTTTCCTAATTTTTAATGCGACTGCCAAATTGAATTTAGAGATCGTATCCTAGATTATTCAATGGATAGGTTTAATTAACAATCATATCTTGATTAAACGCAATCTAAAGGAAAATTAGGGTTAGTAGAGCTTATCGTTAACCCACAACTAATAGTTTCTAGGGGAGGTAAAAGAACAAAAAATCAATGAAATATCTTTAGTTAGGATGTTGGCTAAGATAGAACTAAAGAACTGGATTCCTAATGAATCCACCACTTTCATCGTTTTTAATTTTTCTTTAATTTTTTTCATTAGTTTAGTTTTATTTTCTTTTTTCAAAACCAAACCAAACCCCCCTCCATAACCTAAACATCGATTAATTTCATTTCAAACATTGTACACACACTCTTTGTGGGATTGATCTAGACTCACCACTGCTATAGTAGTAGGTCTAGTTTATTTTACATAACGTTACGACGCGCTACTTCTGTTAGTTAAGATTAGTTGAATTCTTTTAGTTTAAGTAATTTTTATTTCTTTTATATCTTTACAGTTACATGAGCACAAGAGTTACTCAAAGTTCAAGTGGGATCACTGAAACATTAGAATTAAACATTGCCCATTTTGAGACAGCATTTTCATAAACGGATCAGCAAGGTTTTGCTCCGTAGGGATTTTTACCACATTCGCCTCACCACATTGTATTATCTCTCTTATGAGATGATACTTTCTCTCAATGTGTTTGGCAGCTTTTTGGTTCCGAGGTTCTTTAGAATTAGCTACTGCCTCGCTATTATCGCAATAAAGTGTAATGGTTTTTTCTGCCTCTGCAATTACCTCTAAATCATTTAGGAACTTGCAGAGCCAGACCACTTCCTTTGTTGCTTCACAAGTAGCAACATACTCATCTTCCATAATCGAATCAACAACACAGATTGCTTGATACTCCTCCAGACTATGGCTCCACCTCCTAAAACAAATATAGAGCCAGAAGTTGACTTCTTTGAATCAACATCTGACTATAAATTGAAATCTATATATCCTATCGGAATAAGATTACTTCCAGAGTAAACAAGCATTAAGTTCTTCATCCTATGAAGATTCTTCAGTATACACTTAACCACAGTTCAATGCTCCATTCCTAGATTGGACTGAAATCTGCTTACTAGTCCCATTGTGTAACAGATATCCAGTCTAGTGCAAAGCATCGCATACAGTAAACTTATAACTGTCGAAGCATATGGAATGTTACGCATGCGTTTAACCTCCTTTTGGGTTTTAGGTGCTTGTTCCTTTGAAAGTTTGATTCCATGTTAATATAATTCAATTGAGACAGGGCTATCAGTTTGTTCTTACGATCCCTTATAAGTTTGATCCCTAGAACATAGTTAGCCTCTCCCAAATCCTTCATTGAAAACTGT
>JAOTAY010019860.1:0-14178 GCA_025629805.1 Erythroxylum baracoense
AAAGCAAATTTCTTAGCCAAAGTATAATCCTTTTCCATGAATTTTTTCTCAGCAATCTCCTTAGCCCTGACTGCTTCATCCTTATTGCACTCCATAGTCCCCTTACGGTTAGCAAAATATAACTCTTCGTCTTCTAGCTATATGGATATTGGAGGAACTGAAGACACGAGACTGGTTGTTAAACCGGAAATTCTTTCATAATCCAAGGCAAAGAGATTGCTTCATGGTTGTTTGAAAGCTGCTCCAATAAAACAAACATTATTGCTAACCGCAAATTGGTCATGTGTAAAAATCATGATCACATAAATCCTTATTCAGTCACTGTAATCTTGCAACTCTGGAAAGAAATATGACATAAATGGTAAAGCAAAAACCAACAGTCCATACGCTCGTGATCTGATCTTCTAAAGAATGATTAAGTGTCGAGATACCCCAATTGTTACGTAAATCTTGTTAACAAGTAACAGTAATGCAGAACAAGTTTAATTCCTTGCACCAACTTCTTGAGATCATTTTGATCTGATTATGAGGACGAGAACTCTGCTTTCTCTTCTTCTTTTTATTTCCTTTTATTCCATAGAACAGAGTTCTTTCTTACTTTCCCATTGACATACATTAGCCAGCCTATGGTTTGAAGTAACCGAGTTTTTCAGATTATAGTTAATGAAGTAACATTAAATAGCCTACCAAAATTTGCAATATCAACATGTTAAAGAACATGAGAAAAAGATCTAGCATGAACAGCAAGCTACAATATAACAGAAGTATCCAAATGTCATCATGTTGTATCATACACTAGAGTATATGCACATTGAATTTTGTGTACTTTCCAAGTGTCTTTGGAGAAAGAAAGTGACTAGGAAAGATTAGTGGTGGCTTTCCAGGGAAGTGGAAGGCAAACACCACCTTCTCAAAGATGAACTCTAGCTGGCAATTATCATATCGGGAAATGTCATAAACACAAATGGTTATTATATAAGGAATACTCAATCACCAAATAAAAAGTAACTATAAGCTTTACGCAATCATGTAAAGTGTTAATTAATGTGGTTCACGTGGCTTTAGCCGGACCAACTAATTTAACAGTTCCAACATGTTCCTATGGGGAAAAGACAAAAGAAGAGCTTTTATGTTGGAACTGATGCAAGCACAAAAAAGCTGGAGAAAACAGCTCTCCTAGCGCTTGACACGTACATGCCGATTTCTGGTTTCTAGATTCAGGAATGTTGCTATCAGACATACAATATATGTAATCATTACTGTCATTATAAGCATATCAAACACTGGACCGACACTTGATTATACATGACATATGCAGTAAATGATTATCTTTATCCCAAATATCCGCACAAGCATTTCCACTTTCCACCTCCCATTAAACAGTTAACCCTACGTGTATAGACGTGCATGGACTCATTATATGTTATGCTGCATGCAGATATTCTTTATTAAAAAAGGGGGCTACATATAGTTTTGATGACAATCATATATAATACCCTCCAAAGGAAAAGAAAGTGAAGATTTCACTTTCCAAATTCATTGACTCAACACTAGCGTCCATGTATGAATATTACTCTTTACTCCTACAAAATATCGGTATCACTAAGAGACAAATGTCACATTTCAGACACGTTAAGTCTTTGTATCTCCCTTGCATAATTGCATACCCACGTCCATAGAGATGGACACCAACACCTTGCTAACTACGTAAATTACATAGAAAATGTCACACTAACATCAGGATTTTGCAAGATCCTGTGCACATCCGAATCAATGTATCCCTTGTTATTGGGTTTATACAATGAATGTTATCTCATATATCTCATAATCAAATGCATTTTGAGGATTTCTAGTTAGTTAGTGATTTAATATGCAAATGTCTATTAAGAACACTTCAACAACAAAAGAAAACAGAATGTATTAGATTAGCAATATCCTAATTATGCTCAAACAGAATGTATTAGATTAGCAATATCCTAATTATACTCTTTCTTCTACATATGTGAATCCAAACATCAAACAAGTACCAAAAGTAATAATCAAAAGAAAACTTTCAATGAGGGCAAAAAATGAAACTCTACTAGACATTGTGTTACGACTGTTTGCAGTTGTATAGCTCACTGTTAGTGTTTTCTTTCACCACACTAACACCACCTGATGAGTGATACCAAACTCATCCATGGTCATCAAAACACGAAGATACTGTAAAATGATAGAACTGTGAAACTTTGAAATAGGTGAGGTTCCGACAAGTTCAAAGATAAAACTACTTGGGTATTCTAATACTTCATAACCATTTAATCACTGAAAAAAAAGAGAGCTAATAACAACCAACAACTATATAACACTATTAAGTGGACAAACCTACTCAATGTCAAGTCCTGCATTCATCAGGAAGAAATAATCTAAACTTCCAAAATTTCCCTTCTAATCTAGAGATATTCAATGAACTCCTGTCAAATACTCAAATTACTCCAAATGTTAAATTTTTAGCTTAGAATAGTGTCATACATGTCAAGAATCCAAATGAAACCCCCCAAAGCTTCACATAAAAACAACTAAATGGATTCAATTCAGCAATAAACAGGGCAACCATGTAACAGCCCACGAGACAGAAAATCATGATCCTTTTGCAATCAACATTTCCTGCGAAAATCGTCTGAGGACCATATCTAACCCACATTGAACCTGCCAAGATCGAGTCTTTGGGCAAACCCTAGTTGTAACGGCAAAGATTCAGTCAAACACAGAAAGTGAAAACAAGTACTCATTGGATCTACAGGGCAAAGAACAAGCTTGAAAAACACCTAAAGATTTGAACTTTATCGCAATTTGAGTCAACACAATGAAACCCCATATGCTACAATCTTGAAAAATAGCAATTAAATGAACAGTCAGAGGTGAAAGAAAAAGGAAAAGAAAACAAAAAAGGAATGTTATTTCCACGGTGACTTTGAGGGAGAGAAAATGAAAAGGAGAGCAAATTACCCGGTAAAAGAAAAGTCTTTCTCAGATGAAGAAATTTGAATCTAAGAGACCAGTGTGAATCAGCATGCAACAGTGACTAATTTGTCCAAACCCATGAGACTCTGCGGAGAATTCTCAAATACCCAGTTTAATAATAATAATAATAATTGCAATGTAATAATTGAACCAGGCAAAAACAGCTTAATATATACGTATACACACACATACGGAACTGTTTTCAACTTACTATTGTATTGACTCAACTAGGGTTAATTTTTTACTCTACAGTTGGGTTTGCAATTTGACAAATGGGTTGGAATATTTATGACGATTTACTTCATAATTATGATGAAAATGAATTGATTTAGTTAAAAAAATGTTCATTTGAAAATGTGAGATTACAACAATTTTTCCTTTTTTTTAATTTTGACCAACTTTGATACCTTAATTAATACCTAATCGTCTTCTTTAAAAAATATTCCACATTCAAGAGCAAAAATGAGAATTCAAACTCAGAATCTCATTATACATACATACATATATAGTGATGTACCTTCTGTTTCTCTAACATGGAAGACAAGTTAGTTTGGTACACGTGAAGAAATAAATTTCAGAACATGTTCCTGTTTTGTTTTGGCAATGTTCTTCAACTAATTTATCAAAAGAAGTCAAATGGGTTTTCGGTAAAATTTACCATCTTCATCCTTTAAGTACGTATTAAATGAGTATATAATAACATGTTAATCATTTAATTAGTATATGAAGATTGACTTTTTTGAGAGCGGTTGAGAGAGGAGGAAGAAGAAAGTCGTGGCTTTAGGTGATTGCATGCATGTTTCATACATGAATGCTCCTTGTGACTCCTGTTCTGTTCGGTTTTGTTACAACTTGAACACTCAAAACCTCGTAAAAGCTTCTTTTTTTTTTGTTTTTCTGGGTCAGAGCCGGATTTTCTGCGTCGTTATTCAGACATAAGTGACATAATAGTTGCAGAAACAGACACTTGAAGCTGTAATTACACTTCCAAAACAAGATTTTCATTTCCTTTAATTTTTTACTGTTCTCAAATATTTCGATTATGTACACAAAATTTTAATATTTAAAAGGGGTTATATATATGAAATTATTATAACTTGGAATAATCACACACCAAGAACTAAGAAAGACAAGGCTTAACCTCTACTGATGTGAATCTTATCATCTTCCAAGCAGCACAAGATATCCATTTCTGAAACACTTTCAAGTATTTCGAGTATGCAAAAGCATTTTAGTACTGAATTCACACAGAATGTTCTTCGATTATAGAATGTTCTTGGGTTGTTTTTTTATTTATGTCAATCTTTTTGGTAAGGAAAATTCAGTAATGTAAGTACTGCAACTACTAGATTGAGTCACTTCAACTTGGTGTTTTCGAGATTCGGGTTTGGTGTTTTTCTGAGTCATACACTTGTGATATTTTCGAGCCTTCTCTTCACTTTTAAGGATTCAGATTTTGTTGTGTCAGGTCTTTGGTTGGTCAGAGAGTAATGCAGAAAACAACAAAACCATGCAAAAAGGATGTATTGAGGTCTCACGTGTTTGTATTTCCTCGTGATTCTCTAAGAAACTTGAGTGAGTGAGTGAGTGAGTGAGTGAGTGAATGAGTGTTGTTATTACCTTAAAAACTACGTTAGAAACTCAAAAAACATCTCACTTCAGTTCAGTTTCAAGGCTTCTTTTTTTCTTGGAAGTGTTTGGAGACTGAGAAAAGGTTCTTGTTAAAAGTCATGAAGCCGTCAACAAGCATGAACGTGGAAAGAAAAATCACTCCTGAACTTGTTCAAACTGTAAGAAACATCATCGACTTCCTCTTGTTGGTTTTTGGTACTAAATTAAAATTTGCTGAATCTAATGATATGGTCTTGTAGGTCCAGAATCTGATCGAAATTTGTATCCAATTGTATATGACTAAAGATGAAATTGTTGAAACTCTGAGTGAAAGAGCCAAAATTGAACCTGGATGTACTATCACAAGTAAATCCTCTAAATCTCATATTTTTTCTTTTTTTTCTCCTATTTCTTTGCTTAATTCCACAGGTTGAAGACAAACAGATCCTGAAAATCACTTCGATCATTAGATCCTTGCAAGTGATGGTGACCCCTTTTTTAAAGATAATTTTATCATACACATATGTATATTTTGATAAAAAATATGGAATATTTCTGATTTGAAGTAATATAAAGTGTGAAATTGTAAGAAAAATTTGATAATTAATTAAAAATATTTTTAATTTGAGATTAAATGTTAAATTTTGACTAATTTGTATCTTTATTTTTATTTTGTTTTAGTTTGGGAGAGATTGGTAAAAGAAAATTTAGTGTTCTTCAGTCAGTACTATGCGAGGCTTGAAGTGATCAGACAAATCAATCTCTACAATGAATATCTGAAGATGCAGAACGACATCACTGATGCTTGCAAGTCAATTATCTCATCTTCTTCCCTCAAGAACCAGCTTCGACCACCACTCGGTAAGTTGTTCCAATGGAGTTTCTTTTTTTTTTTCAGTTCAGGGAAAAAAAGTATATTACAATCACATTTAGTTACATTTTGAAGAAAAAGGAAAAGGGTTTCAATCTAAGTGACTTGATCGTGTTGTTGCAGTTAGGAATAAGCCTAAAGGATACACCAAAGTGACTCCACCATTAATTGCACCAAGAACTCAACCTTTCATTAATGGTAATGCAATTTTACTTTTAATGCCATTAATAAATCATCAACATTAATATAATTATAATCCCTTTTTAATAATAATGTTCGAGTCAGGTGAAATTTTTTGTAATTATTATCTTTCGAGTAAATAATTTGATTGTGTAATTGCAGTTAGCAATCCTCCGTTAGGATACACCAACATACCTCAATCTTTCTTTCCATCATCAAGTCATTATCATCCCTATAATGGTAATTCTTTCCAAACTTTATTATAATTAATTGTATGCCATATTAATTTTTAAAGATCGAAGCATTTGGAATTGTTTGTTAGCACAAATAATAAAAATAATAATTATTTTGAATTCAATATATTATATATGATACACTTTTTAAATATCAAGAGAACTTAACGGTTTAATTTAATTAGTAATAATTTTTATCGTTTTTAATTAATGAAAAAAAGCTTACCATTCATTAATGAAAATTCTTTTACAAGTACTATGTTTGTACTATAATGTTATAAAAGTACTAAGATCTATGTTTGTACCATAATCTACCTTCAATTAATAAGAAACCTAGGAATGTAGTTATAATGTTATGATATATAATTCAATTATACATAATATCAACTTTGCTTGTAACAAAAGAAAAATATATAATTCTTCATCATATAGAATATAGTAATGAATACTATGGTAAGATCATATATAATGCAGCTAGCACAATGCCGACGGGATACTTTAATGTCAATCAACCAGGATACTCAAACATGCCTCAGCCTGTAATCCAACAACCATTTCATCTTCCAGCCGACTTCAACTTCTACATGTCCGGTGTTCGTTTAGGAACATCAGTGTCTGCACCGACCAACGTTTATCACGGGAAACAGTAAGAATGGCTCATTCACATTACATGTATCCTGTCGGAGTCTGATGCATGACAGAAATTTTCGTGTTATATCCATACGAGAGTTTACTGAGCTGCTGTCTGGGATTGAACAGATGCATGGCAGACATAGTCCCACCAACTTTCCAGTATTCATCAACTGTGCATACATCACCACAGAACACAAACGTAGTACATACATCAGATGTTCAAGAATTTCAGATTTCATCAGACTATGGCACTGATACTTTCAAAGAGACTTTGGATCGGATGTCTCTCCCAATACCTTGGAACCTGAGTTATTCAGATCTAAATCCAGACTTGGTGGACTTGGGAGGTCAGATGCTACTCCTAATCATTACTTTGTTTCACTTATTTGATATAAATGAAGATTTAATCAACTGGGAATGAGCCCTGAATTTTTATTAAGACCTAACCTTCAGTTCCAATCTAGTAGAAATCGATTTGATTCGCAATCAAGTCTCAAATCCCAATCTTCTGTTCGAATCTAGTTAAACTCAATTTGATTCGTCAGATTAAATGGACCTAAAAGAGCTTAACGTAATTAATCAGGTTCAAAATACTTGCCATAGTCGTGCTAAATCGAGTTTAACCGAAATAGAATGCGATTGAATCAAACACAATGTTATTGTCTTCCATTTTCCAAATTTGCAGCAGACCATGGAAAAGAAGCTGCAAGTATTGCTCCCTCCCCAACAGAAAATGACATTGGTGGTAAGTGCTCATGCTTTTGCTCTGACCTTTAGATTTCACCACCTGTTTCCGACGTAATGTGAACCTGTTCTGCACTTAAAATGTTTCAGTTGAAGATTTCCTTCTTGACGACCCCGCAATTCAGACCGACGGAAAGTTTATATGGTAATGCAGCTGTAACAGTTGCAGCTCGACCATGTCAAGAGAATCATGGTACTGAGCATTTATTAGTTCGTCTTGTCCGAAAGTCTATGCACTCTTAAAGACATGGTAGTCTGCGTAAGAACATCGTATTCTGGTTATTATGCTCTGCAAGAACTCAGGACAAAACTCTAGTCTGAAAAACATAAGCTGTTCAACATTTTCGTTTCCTTTTATCTGAACTGAGCTTCTTACAGATACACCTTCACTGTAGTGCTAGTTCAGTATCTCCTAGGCAAATAGTAGAACTAATGCATAATAAGCAAGCTAAAACGATAGAAGAAAGCATATCTGGCAACTCAAGTAAGGACTTTGCGAAATTCACCTTCACATTTCATGTCATATTACGAGAAGAGTATAGAGAATGCACAATCCATTTGTTTGCAGAGGAAATATGGACAACTTTGGAAGAAGAAGAAAAGAAAAAGACAAGCGTATGCATGTCCACGTTATTGATACAATAGCAAATCAAGAAAGAAAACGATGAATAAACAAATTGGCTCCTCGACATATGCACATTCTTCGATGATGCACATATGGATTCTGGCATTAGATCAGCTAAATTCTTATACGAATCCACGCGTGCAACATAAATACTGAAACTAATTACGTGGGGAATTGGTTGCATCCATCTTGCTCTTGTGGAACTTCACCACAATGCAAGTTATGTTATCAGCACTACCACGGGTGAAAGCTACCTCTGTCAATTTTCTAGCAGCTGCTTCAGGGTCTTCTTCGGTTTGGGCAAGCGAGACAGCATCCTGGCCATGTTACGTGTTAGGTGGTGGGAAGGAAAACTTGAGGAAGTTATGCTCAAGCAAAATAAAGACAAGAAGTCTCATCTTTGCATAGTGAAACTGGTGTATTCAAGTGTATGTACGCCACGATGATAGGCAGATGCGAAATGCTTTACTTAATGTGAAGATCAGAGAGAGAGAGAACAATTACCTCATTGGGTACTACATCCCATAATCCATCACTTGCTAGAACAAGCAACTCGAATTCTTCATCTACCACTTGATCCTGCCATAACAAGACAAGACTATCACTTTAGACACAAGGATAGTTTTTCTTAACAAAACAGTAGCCTATGCAATAAATACAATGCTTTCAACACCTATCAAAATTACCTGAATCTCAGGTTCAGCAACAACAAATTGCTTCAACATCCGATTACCAAAAGCACGGGACATAGCTAATACACCTCCTACTCTCCAGGTGCCTGATAAGATGGTCAAACAGGAATTTATCATTTTGACTTCAGCACCTAGTTACGAATTTATCAAAATCTCAAGCACATGTCCTGGAAGAAACCAAATGAAATCCCCTAAATCCCTTTCCATTCCAGCATACAGTTATTGGAGATGTTATCAAAGGCCAAAATTTTTCTTCTCGAACATAGGATTCAGAAACTTCAACATAGAACGATCTTTACAAGCTGGTGGTTCAACACTATCGAATGGGATTAAGCAGTTCTGACACTCCAATTGGAGCAGCATACATAGGGTCACAGCTAAGTATGGGCTTCTCACGGTCATCAGTTTCGAAACTGTGTAGGGAGTTCCATACCATTTCTGCCTAATTGTCATGCTTATCCAAATTATTAGCAGGTATGTCTATATGTGCATGAGATAACCAAGCAGTAAGAAAGCTTTAACAAGCATCAGTTAGCTAATCCCTGGTCTCATTCCATATTCATCCTGTCAAAAACTTTAACACGGTTAGATGATGAATGGCTCACAAACTGCAAAAGCTTTCTTCTTTTAACCAATCAAACTTCTACAAAATAATTCAGAATAAAACAATAAATCATGGCAACATCAAAAGGAGGAATCAACCACAGCCAATAGATCAGCTGATTTTTAGCAAAATGCTTGAAATCACAGCCAACAGATCTCGCCATAATTTAAACCAATTTACCTGCCCACATTACTACACCCCCAGCACTTTCAATTCTCTTCCGCTCGTCACTTCTATTTGGTTTATGATCCTCTGAGAGAGGAATAGCTGTACAGGAAAAGAAGGAAGGGAAATGAGATTATGAGGTTCCATGCCAGCTTTACCAAACTCAAGTTTGTTGAAATGCAAGATGACAATTAATAATTGCAAGTACCACAAATTTAGTAAAATAAATTAGATGAAGCCTCAAACTAAGTGCACTGTACCTCCAAAAAATTGATGGTTATTTGGTCAGTTGATATTATGTACATATACCTATGTCAACTGATTCTTACTGTTTCAGCATCCCATTGAAATTCTTAAAAAATCCCAGTGTCTTAACAACACTTTCTGACCCCCTAAGGAGTGCAGTGCTACAGAACAATTTGACCTTCCCACTGGCCCAATTAGGAACAAAATAAGAATACAAGAACTCATTTCCTACATACTATAACATTAAAATCAGTGATACTAAGGGGGAGCAAAAAGAAGCATTTTCCTTAAGAGCTAGAAAATTTCCTGTCGACTAGAGGAAATTGTTCTAAATTGCTAACAATACCTCTTCCAGCCTTTGATACTATAGTTCGTGAGTCTCCAACATTGGCAACATATAGATGGTTACCAACTAACACTGCCGTTGAAGCAGTAGAGCCATCATCACGGTAGGTATCTTTTTCAGAGTCTAAGAAATCAGCATCTGTTTTTTTATATGTTTCACCTGCATAGATAGATAGAGGGAAATTAGTTCCACATAAACAGAATACAGCTTAATTAGTTAAAAAATCAATAGCTTATGCTGCAATTCCATCATAGGAAATAAGTGGAAAACAATGGAAAGTAAGAAAAATAATTGAACGCACTTATAGCCAATTTGGGGTCTGCTGTAAATTGAGGATGCTTTAACAGATTCTCAAATAAGTGCTCCTTCAAATACTCAGCAGCGCGTGAACCACCATGACCTGTGATGATTATGAAACATCTTGTAAATGTTAAAAGTGGAGCGAAATAGTCCATCCCACCGATTACTTTCCCAAAGACACAGGAAAAGAAGAAAAAGAATGAAGCAAGAAAAAGCATTACTTCACACCTCACCTCCTATGCCAAAAATGTGTTTAGCAAGTTGAAATAATTAACATTACTATAGATAGGAAATGAAATACAATCATGGGAATTTAAGAAAAAAGTTATGAGATATAAGACCAAATATTATCCGAGTATCATGATTTTCAGAATGATGCCGCAAGCAGCAGATTTCCTGTGTCTTTTGTAGGTTTGTGTCAACTAAAGTGAGGTGATAACTCTAGTACTATGGAGCCAATTGCCCAGTTAGTCAGTAGGATCGTTATCATGTAAGAGTTAACATCGATAAGTGCCTTCAACTTATGCAAACTGGTTCCACTTGTTCAGTTATAAACATGAAAAGACCATATTTACCGTGGGCATTAGTCAGTCTAATTAAGAGGTACACAGTTGAGATAGAAGATATCATGCAACAGCAGGCATTCTTGTATTGTTCATAGAATGGAAACTTTTAACCGCTTCAATCATACAATAAACAAGAGCAATAGAATTGATAATATTCCCTCTGGAAATATAAGATCTAGAATCTAACCGTCAAAGATACCAAACATGTAAACTGTTCGGCCATTAATCTTGGCATTTCTAATATCATAAAAGTCCTCCATGGTTACTCTCTTTCCCCGGAAACTCGAATATCCACAGCTCAGTTTTCCATCTTCACTGTCAAATGAATGATAATCCGAGAGACAGATTACTAGTGTGACTGAAGTTTAACATAATTTGATGAGATAGTTTGAAAATTCTAATTCATTATCACCTTTTCCATCCTCCACTAACATATCCACCATCTTCATTTTTCTCTTTGAACACATCAGCAATTGGTCCACGATTTGCAGCTGAACTTGAATCAACCATCATACTTATGCCCCTCAAAAATCCACGATCCCAAGAATGACCTAAGCTGAGACCAACATACAAACTCTTTCTGGCGTTGCGTAATTGAACAATTGGTTTTGAGAATACACAAACTTGCGCGATCGCAATCCTCAAGCAGCTGTTGCATACCATCTAAAATAGATCAATCTGGTCTTCACCGGAAGATCTCCGAGTCTGACAGAGAAAAAGAAAGTGCAACATCATGACAAACTCTAGACCTCATAACCCCAGTATTTTTAAAACGGCAAACAAATCCGAATTCCTCAAATCATTAACCAAAGAATGTTCCATTTGGCGAATTAGAACTCACGAAAAAGAAAGATTCGACTTTTTTGGTCTCGAATAAAGAGGAACAAATAAGTCATAATCGCCAAAAAAGGAAAAGAAAAAAGTTTTTGGAATGAAATGCAGAAACTTTATATAATTAAAGCACCAAATATTCTCAAATTCCTTCGAAAATGATTGCAGAAATCAAAACCAAAAAGAACTAAACCACGTTCAAGCATTCATAACAATCATACAAGCATACATACGTACAAAAAGCACAAAACCCCAGATAAATTTATTTGGGAAAAGTTGTTCAAAGTTAATTCATTACACGCTTTCTCGTCCCACAGCTACTTAAGGTGTAATCTAAGGATCAGAAACAAAACCAAAATTTGATTAAAAAAAATTATAATTAATAGCACAGCAGGAATAGAAAATTCATACCCTTAATTTAGTCGACTCATGGAGGCTCACAAACCACACCCGAAAAGGATAACAAACAAAAGGAATAGCTAAAAAGACAGACCACCGATCGAAAAATAAGAAAAGCCAACGATAGCTCCGAAAATAGTCGGATCGGTGTCAAGAATAGAAAGGTAAGGATCCGAAGCTGAGATTCAACATTACTAATGATAAAGCTTCAAGCGAAATAGAACAGAATTTGAAAACCTAGAGAATCTTATAGCAATTCTCCATTTTGCTATTTCCTCTATATATAGGAAGCTGAAGAAGAAGATGACGAAGAAGAAGAAGAAGACATCGATATTGTGGGTGCGTGTGCACCGAATAGAAGTGGCGACGTGGCGCACTTGCTGAATCTACTTAGTGTAGTTTGATCTTAAGCCCCCAATAGCCACTGACCACGTGGACTGCATAGAATCTATTGGAAAATATTGTTGTCTCTCTCTTTTTATTGGATAAAATATTTAATATTGTTCCTTTGTTTGGAGTATATAATCTTTTTTTAAACAATAAAATTTATAATTATTGTTTGTAATATGTATTTAATAAATTATTAAACATAAAAAAGTTAATTAATAAATTTAATAGGATTAAAGTTTATAAATTTAGCATAATCTATTATTGATTAAATTTTCTCTTTAATATTATATGTTGTAATTATATAAATAAGAAGACATTTGGTTCGAGTCAGACTTAAACATAATTTTTTAAAAAATTATTTAAAAATTATTTTTTGTTTAAATTTTTTAAATTTTAAGTTAAACAAAATTGAACAACTTAAACTTAAGGCCGATTTGAAGTTTAAAAATAAAAAAAACAAATTCAACTCAAAATTTGGTTAATTTGAATCAAGTTGGTTAAATTTAGGTTAAATTGGTCCGACTCACCTAATAGCCTACTTAGATGTCAACACCTTGGAATATCTGTCTCTGCCATCCCTTTTTTTTTTAATGTAACTTCTATTACTATGCCTGGTTGACTTCATAAGTCATTGTAAATCATTTATTACATTAGGAAAACATTATGGCCTCGTTTGGTGAATTGCTTATCAGTTAAAAATTAGTTGATTGACTATGTTTAACTAATTGATCATGTTAAATAGTTGATCATTGTATATGGTAATCAGCTGATTGAGTTGGCTGATTGAACTCAATCAGCTGATTTTTAATAAGCTACTCAATAGGAGTATGTTGGTGTTAGCTAATGAAAAATATGCTTTAATAACTATTATGCCTTCACTCTTTTTTCACTAGTTGTTAAGTTGTCATTTTATACTCATTTGGTATATAAATCTCTCTCATTTGTTCAAATTTTTTATACTCATTTGGTATATAAATATCTCTCATTTGTTCAAATTATTATTCAAAATTGATCGAATTATTCCTAAATTGTTTTTAGACGATTTTCAACGCTTGGGAGATGAAATTGAGTTAAAAAGATGCAAGGAAAGTGAAGATAATTCGAAATTTTCATATTGACAGCAAATTCAGTAATTAAGCGTGGGCACGTACAAAGATGGAAATAATTTGCAGATTTTGTTTTCAAATACAAATATGATTTATTTGAGATTTTCATAATCTTGGAAGATCAGATTGCTGGAGATTTGCAACCTGAATATGTGGGAGGTGTGATCTGCTAAAAATGATGGAAAAAGATGGGATCGGAAAAGCATAAAAAGACATTCACTCGTACTGTTCACACAGCCCACTTTAAGAGTTAGTTTTTACATTTCTGCAATTTTTCTTCTTTCTTTTCAACAGCCATAGTTAGTTCTTTTAATTTATGCAGTATTTCTCTAAGAGTTTTCGAAATTTCTAGGAAAGATCAGGGATGGAGACTTTATATTTGACTATTTCTTTGTTGATTTCTATTTCCGTTATGAGTAATTAAATCTCTTTTCTTGGTTGAGGGAAACCACGTTATCATCTTTTATGCGTGAGATGTTTCAATAAAGTTTGTTTTGTTGATGAATATTGAATGCCTTCAAAATTGCCTTTTACAATTGAATTGATTGATTTCTTAGTGCGCAACTAGGAATTGATTCATTTAATAGCTAGATTAGTAAGATATGACGTTCAGTTTTGCTAATCACAAGTAGC
>JAOTAY010019861.1:0-14177 GCA_025629805.1 Erythroxylum baracoense
TAGTGACAATTATTTAGTATATTTTTTAGACAAATTTTGTTGTCTTAAATAAATGTCTAAAAATTCTATTAATTTTTAGATTATTTAAGACACTTATTAAATGTGTCCAAGCACAAGTGTCTAAAAACTCTTTATTTTGGTGTAGTGACTCTTCTTTGGCTAAACATGGTGAATTTACCTTTTTGCCCTTAGTTTATGTGAAATTACCATTATACCCTCCAAACTTTTCGTAAATTTGCAATTAAACCCAAAATTTGAGAATGACCAAAACTTTTATTTTCATTTTAGTCCTTGGACTTTTTTCAAATTATAATTAAGCCCCTTAACTTTATATTGGTCCTCCGAGAATTGAAAAATTATATTTAACTTCTAACAATTTGCAAAAAGCCCTTATATACATCAACTTTTCAAATTAAGCTTTCTAAGTGTCCCATAAGTCTATAAATCATGTCTAATAACCTCCAAGTTATTAGAACATGTTTAACTTGGCCATCATGGCCATATCCATCCAATGGAATTGAATTTTATACACTTAGAAGCTTATATATCAAAATTCTCCAAGATTTCACATATCGATAAACTCTAAGTTTATGTAAAGGCATATAGTATTACATATCACCGTCATAAATACCAAAAAGGATTCAAATAAAATTTTGAACTCATATACAACCATGTACATGTCAATATACAATAGTATCTCCAAGTATAGACCAATACAAAAAAGAAAAAAGAATCCGGCATTACATGGAACTTCCATGAACCATATAATATTTGGTAAAAACAGATGAAGCTTTTAAAGTGAAGTTTTATTACCAAAGCTTGATTGCATGTCAGATGCAATTGATGAGTTTTTTTTTTCTCATACGAATTGTATTATTGAGTTCAGGAAACTATGTTCTTGTGAATATATCTTTTAAAAAATTGTAAGGTTCCTTTCAATCGATATTCCATAAATCATATTACTGAGAGATAGCTTGAATATTAGTTTATCCTCCTCCTTACTCCTTTTATTCTTACAATGCCAGTTAATGAAATCTTTCCATAATCATATTGCACAACCTTATAACTGTACCTCAAATTTATAAAAAGAACTTGCATTTAATAAAAAGGAGTTTCTTTTTGGTTGGAGTGAAGTTAATTTCTTTTTGGTTGGATTATGTTGGTTGCTATCAAGGACTTGTTGTAGCTTATATCTTGGGCATTTATCATTTTGGCTACTTGTGGTACTTTATGCATATCTGTACCTATACTTAATTCAAAACTTATAAAAAATGTGCTAATTGTTTATTGTCTTTCTTGTAGGTTGTGTTATGTGTTGAACAGTGTCGATAATTGTTCCTACTAGATAAAAAAATTCAATTCTAACTAGCCCCATAAACTTGGTCCTTGGAGATTAGTTCTTAATTTTTATTTCAACCCATATCTTTTTTGGTTTACTTCATAAACATTATTTCAAAGAGAAACTTTTATAGATATGTCTATAATCAGCATAAATAGCATTTCACATGAAGAGAATTGAAAGTGCTTTTACCATATGATAATGACCTTTAAAAGTATAACTTATATACATTTTTAGGTTTAGTTAGAGGATGTGGGTATATAATGCTTTCTTTTCAACATGTGAGGGATTAGGAGTTCTCTTTATATGATAGTTGAGCCTAACAAATGTTTTAGCATATGCTATGCTTTTTTAAGGAAAATATGACCTATGGTGATTTAGAGAAAATGTCATGCTTCTTTGTTTCTTATAAGGTCCATATTAAATGGGATTTGGAGTTCTCTTTGTGTGATAGTAGAGCTTAATAAATGATTAGCATATGATATACTCTTTTCATGAAAATATGATCGATGGTGATTTAGGTCAAATGCGATGCTTTTTTGTTTCTCATAAATATTAATATTAAATGGGAGCGAGTATCATGCTTTTATGCTTATAAAGAGACCTACAATGATTTTGAGTTTGTTTCATACCATTTTAATAAGAAAGAGGCCTATATAAATGAGGAGGAGGTTGTAAGTTCTTTTGAGATGACCTTACATAAAAATTGTGCCTATTTTTGCCTTTGGTATTATACCCTTTAGGTTTAGAATGTGATGTATACATGAATTTCCTTTTGCTTGCAACTTAGAGGATGAAAGATGGGCACATATTTTTTTGTCAACATTTAAAAAAGGCAATATGATAATGTGAAGATTCAAACCTAGTCTCATCATATAATTACTTGGCCCTTATAAAAATACTCTAGCCATTCTTTAATGTAATTCCTTAAGTGAAACTAATTTCGTACCTATCATTAAAGTTGTTTTGAGCTAAAAAATAAACACCTGATATGCATAAAACCAATTCCACATCTCATGGGAGGTTTAAAAAATAAACACTTAATGTGTCTGAAAAAATGGTTATGCAAAAAACCTAAATAAAGTTAATTGTTGTCTTTGTCCATAATAATGGTTTTGCATAATAATGTTTGTTTTGAAAAATAATGGTTATGATCTTGTGAAAAATTTACATGTTGTCTTTGTCTATAGGTGATAATGCAAAAACTGGTTATGATCAAATTGAGGTTAATTGTTCTTTTTCAAGAAGAGATCAAGGCTTCAATGGCTTAAACAATATTATAAGTTGTAGGATATGAAAACATTAATAGAAGGAAAAAAATATGCAATACATAACTTAAAACTTATGCACATCTGTACCTATGCTTAATTCAAAACTTATCAAAAACTAACTAATTATTTATTGTCTTTCTTGCAGGTCGTGTTCTATGTTGAAGAGCGTCGATAATTGTCCAACCTCATTCATCTTCTTTATACTTTGTGATTATCTGTCTATCAAGGTAAGTCCTTCAACTAAGTAATGTTTACAATGTGATCGGTTTTGTGTTGTCCTTTGTAATTTTAACTTTAACAATGATTGATGAGTTTTTAGGCTGGGGTTTAATAGTCTAAGTATTTTTGTTTGGGCATTGTTTAAATTGAAACATAAAGACTTGAACTTCAATGTGATTAATTCAAACTTAGTATTCACATAAGCAATTCACATAATTGATATGACAATTATTTGCATAATAAACCCCTAGGATGGTATATAGGCTAGAAACCTGTGATGCAACTCCCATGAGACCTATCAGTGAAAAATTTCATAAACCTAGGAGTCACAGCAATAGCTTGTTTTCTCAATTCATCTAGTCTATCAATGCTACATACCATAGTGCTTGTTTAAAATCAAACTTTGGAAATCAGCTTGGAGGTGATTAATTCAAACTTAGTACACAAAGCTATCAAATTCTATGTTTTCTCAACAATTCACATAGCCATCTTCTAATTCATAGTTGTTTATTTAGTCCTTAAATGGTCGCTTAGTCATTTTTCGATTATGTGGATGATATTCTTTTTAGTTATTGATAGTTTTGAGAAAGTTGATGTTATCAAAGGCTTTTCTTCATATATCTTTCAAAATTAAAGATTTGAGGCCATTAAAATTTTTTCTTGGCTTGGAGATTGCCCCATCTAGTATTGGAATTAATATATGTAAATAAAAATGTGCTTTTGATCTTTTTGAGGAAACTGATTTTATTTATTGTAAACCAATTTCCACTCTTTTAATTTTAATAAAAAGTTAATAAATAATCTATAGGCACTTTTGTTTTACTTCTTAATGTCAATTCTTATAGGATATTAGTTGGCAAGTTGCTTTATTTGACTCATACTCACTTATGTTGTCCATCAATTAAGTCAATATATCGATAAGCCAAGTATAATTCATTTGTAGGTTGCTTATAGGGTAGTAAAATATATGAAGGATAATAAAGACCAAAGCTTTATCTTTCCTTTTAATTATTCTATGAAGTTGTACGGTTCTTATGACTTAAAATATGATGATTGTCTAATCACTAAGGTCGAATTGGTTATTTGTAATTATGAAATCATATGGTGGGATTGGTTGGCTTCATTTTGGAGGGGAAATGGTCATAGAACTATAAAAACTTAGGGGAAATGAAGGATCTAATGATGTATAAAGTAAAGATTAAATGTTCTGTAAGATTAACATGGATACTACCATAACGATTATTATATCTAACTATGAAATCAATTTTTTAAATATCATTTTTATAGAAACGAGTAATGTTGATAGATTTTGGTTGTATAGAGGATTAACACCCGATGGTTTCATTAATCCTAAGTTTGTTGAGGGGATTAAAGCTTTTATTAACTATGCACGTTATCAGCTTACATATATGGGTGGTCTAAAGATCAAATGTCCTTGTAAAAAGTGCAAACATATTTATTTTCTTCCTATTGATAAAGTGAGTCTACATTTGTTAAGAAAATGGTTTGTTCCAAATTATTTTGAGTGGACATGACATAGGGAGCCATTAATTTGTAGCACCTCAAGGGGTATTGTTCCAAATTATTTTAAGTGGACATGACATAGGGAGCTATTAATTTGTAGCACCTCAAGGGGTAATGAAGTAAACTCGTCAATAAATATGGATGGGTTTGAAGAGGGGACTGGATTGATAATAATTAATGTGGGTGTAACTGAAAATCCTTACATCCAAATAGTTTATCATGCAACTGATTATACCTTCAAGGAAATTATAGAAAATATTGAAGAAGAACCATACCCATATGTAAAAAAGTTTTTTAACTTAATAAAATCAGCTGACGAAGAATTATGACCAAATTGTGAGACCATGACTTAATTATCTTCAATTACTCAAATATTGAACATAAAGTATGAAGGGTATATTTCTGATCAAAGGTTTGACAAAATTCTTGCTTGGTATAATGAATCATTACCTCCTGATCGTCTAATAGTTGATAATTTTTACAAGATGAAGAAACTTATTAGGGGTCTTGGATTGCTAGCTTAAAAAATTGATTATTACAAAGTATGTTGTATGTTGTTTTGGGAAGATGATGTGGAATTACAAAAGTGTAAATTTTGTGGTCAATCTAGGTTTAAACCTAGAAGTATACTATGAAACAAAAATTAGTACCTTAGAAGTGGATATATTATTTGTCGCTAAATTTGAGACTTCAAAGACTATATGCCTCTAATGTTACTGCATCTCATATGAGATGACATAATGAACATGAATAGGAAGATGGAATAATGAACCATCCATCGGATGCACTCGCATTGGAAACATTTCAATAACACCCATCATAAGTTTATAGCTAAAAGTCGAAATGTTAGGTTAGGATTATTGACAAATGGATTCCAATCTTTTATTCAATCCAACCAATAATATTCATCATGGTTAATCATAATTACTCCTTAAAATTTGCCTCAATGGATGTGTATGAATGAGGCATATATGTTCTTGATAGTGATTGTGCCAAGGCATACAAATCCAAAGCATAAAATTGATCTTTTTTACAACCATTGGTATTTAAATTGCATCATCTTTGGGAATTTGGTGTGGAGACATATGATGTGTCTCTTAAACAAAATTTTTTGTTGAGAGTAGCTTTGATGTGGACTATTGGTGATTTCCTTACGTATGCTATTTTTTCTGGATGGAGCATAGTATGGAAATTGGTTTGTCGTTTCTGTGACAATGATTCTAATGTGTTTTATCTTCCTAACAGGGCCAAAACATATTGATTTGACAACCACAAGAAATTTCTTCCTCCAGATCATCCATTTAGACACAATAAACAAAAGTTCATTCAGAATAAGATGGTACAAAGACCTCCTCCCCCTCACAAAGCTGGTGAAGAGATTATAGGAGATTGATGAATTAGAATTGCTGAAAGTTACAGAACTTAAAGTTGAAGAAGTTAATAGAAGCATTAGTAAAACTTTAGTTGGAGAAAATGAAATATCTTTTGGGATTTTCTATATTGGAAAACTAATTTGATACATTATAATATAGAAATGATACATATTGAAAAAATATTTTTGACAATTTGTTCAACACCATAATGAACATTGAAGGGAGGACAAAGGACAATGCAAAATCACGTGCTGATTTGGAACTTTTTTGTAGAAGGAATAAGTTAGATAAAGATCTTTGCACTGGTAAATATCTAAAAGCATGTTACACTTTGGACAAAAAACAAAAGGAAATTTTGTGTGAATGGTTGAAAAGTCTAAAGTTTCCTAATGGTTATATTTCAAACTTGGAAAGGTGTGTGGACATGAGAAGTACAAATTATTTAGGATGAAAAGTTATAATTGTAATGTGGTTATGCAAAGGCTAATTCCAATTGCATTTAGGAGTTGCTACCGAATAAGGTTGGGGAAGCTATAACAGAATTAAGTTTGTTCTCAAAAACTTAACATCATCTGAAATAAAGTTGGTTAAAATGGAAAAACTAGAAAGGGAAATTCTAGTTATCCTATGCAAATTAGAAGGTATTTTTCCTCCAAGCTTCTCTGACTGTGGAGCATCTACCTATACATTTGGCACGTAAGGCTAAACTTGTTGGTCCAGTTCAATGTTGATGGATGTATCTGTTTGAGAGGTAATTATAGTTAATATTTAAATAAAAGTTATAGCGTGTTTTAATAATAGAATTGTAATAACCTTATTCGTAATATAGGTATTTACATCACTTGAAGAAAAATGTCAAAAACAAGGCTAGAGTTGAAGGTTCGATATGTGATGCTTATTTAGTAGAGGAAGCAAATACATTTTGTTCAGAATTTTTTTGAGCTGCATGTGTATACAAAAGAAAGAAAAGTTCCTCGTAATGATGATCGGGAGTAACGAGTGATGTTAATGGTAACTTATTCATTTTCATACATCTTGGAAGAATATATGGATGGTGAACAAGAAGAATGTTAATAAAAGAAGAAATAGTGGCTGCCCATAGTTACATTTTATTGAATTATTAAGAGGTTCAACCTTTCGAGTAGTAGGTTTAAGTTCAATTTGAAATTGATTATTTGAGTTTTGGAAGTTAGTGTTGTTCATAACTAAAATACATAATAATGCTTTTAGATTATACGAGAAATGATTACAAGAGCTAATGCCCGAAAAAACACAGGATGATATCAATAAAAAAGTTGAATGAAACTTTCCTCGATGGTTCGAGAAATATGTAAGCTTTCACTTGCAATAATTGAAATGGCTGAATTATCAGATCAAAGTGGTTAAATGACATTATACTATTTAATATGATAATTTTTATATGTAGGCCTCAGAAAATGCAATAAAGTGCAAGTTTATATGTGATCTTGTGAAAGGACCTTTGCAAACTATGAAATCGTATCCGGTGTATTTTGTTAACTATGAAATAGTATTCGGTGTATTTTATTAATGGATATAAATCATACAGAATATCATGGTCATGTTATGGCAATAGCAAATAGTGGGGTTTGCATACAAGGAGAATTGATGGATTGCTATAGTAAAATTATTGAGATACTTGAAATTAAGTACCCTGTGTTGCCAATAAAACGGAGTGTGACATTAAGTGTGAATGGTTTGATCCAATTCCTAATGTTAGAACAAAAGTGCATAGCCGATACAATCTAGTTGAAATCAACCAGCGAAGAAGATTTAGACAATTTGAATCTTTCGTGTTGGCGATGGAAGCGATCTAAGTGTACTATGTCCCTTTTCCTAGCTTACGGCGAGATAAATTAGATTGGATGGCCATTTGCAAAGTATAACCTAGAGGTGTTTTTGAATTACGTGGAAAAGGAGAAAATAAGAGAATTGAAAGTGAAGATTTTCAAGAAGATGTTTAGGAAATAAATGCATATGTAGCATATGACAAGAATGAACCTTTGAACAATCCAAATAATTAATATGTTGAAATTTCATCTGGAGAGGATGAAAAGGGCAAGAGATCTAAAGAGAAGCCTGAGTTTGATTTTAATTCTTCAGAAAAAGAAAATGATGATGATTTTAATTTACAATTAAGTGATGATAGCGATTAATTCGTGTTTGTAATAGAATATTATATGAATAAATATATTATTACATCAATAATATATTTTTATATATTTAATTTATACTATTCTATCATTGGAATATTCAATAAAATGTAAAATTCAAGTTAAAAATATGCCACAAATGAGAAAACAGGAAATGATGCGGCCAAGGGTCAGGTTACCACCATTTAGACGAGTCAATGTAGGTCCAAGTGAAGGATCACATTATGAAGATGCTACAGAATTAGGTGCCGTAAATCTAGCTACTGCACATCCAAATGAGGCATCACCTTCCCGACCTATAATCCCTATACAGTCACCTTCTGTACCTGCTGCTACACCATCCAGTAGCCCTGCTACACCATCACGACCCCTATACTGATAAAGATGTCAAGGGTAAACATTGCTGATGAAGGAGGCAGCCTCCAGCCTAGAGCTAAAGGAGTTGATGGAAGAACTTACATCAAAATTCTCAACAATCTGTGACTGAAATTCTAAAAATTTTATAATACATGATAAAACCATAGGATTATACTAAATTTATAGGTTTTAATTCGAAAAAATGATCCAATATAGCTGAGATATTAGTTTAGTTCCATTTGGAACACGCTCTAGAAATATCTAATTCATGTTCAAGGAGAAGATAGATCTTGAAGGTTATTTATCGAAAAATATCTCTCAGGTGACAAAGGATTTTTATTATCAGGAGTTTGAGGTACAATAAATATATTCTTTAATCTTTTTTATTTTATCTAATTTTATACATTAATTAGACAAATACTGTAGTTTATAACTTACTGATGGTATTTTTTAATTTTTTTCAGAAAGAATTTTTTGGGATTCAGAATTTGATGTTATAATTTACAATGTATGGGAGAGGTAAGTTTGTGCACGTTATAGAGACTTTCTTGGTTCGATACACAAGAATGGTGTACGATCTGCTTACATATTTGAAGAAATATGGACTTGTTGGCAACAATATTGGGCATTACCTGAGGCCATGTCCATTTCATAGCGCAATTCTGCAAAGAGAAGTGGAGGACCGGAGGGAGAGAGTCTACCCGTATACATTGTAAGATCTATGACCCACTAGGAGCATGTAAAGAAACATAAGTATCTAAACTTTACACTTATATTCTAATTTTGGTACTTTGATATATGAAATTTGATTTCAATGTAATTTGATGTATGAAATTTAGAATGAAAATATATGTGTATTATGGAGAATGATATGTTATAAATGTCTAGTACCATTAATGGTTGTATTATTGAGTAAATTTTTTTATTCAATAGGGGGTAGATATTATAAAAATAGAGGAAAATCTGTCAAAATTTTTTTAAATTGTATTTCACTTATAACATTTTATTCTGATGTAGGAAAAGTTTATTGGCAGGAAGCCTACAGTAAGTTAGCTCTTTTTGTGCACCCACACTAAGAGCATGATGATGTGACCTTCGTCAAAACCCAATGTAGAGAACTTAATGTACTTAAAATTTATACTTTAATGTTAGTTCTAAAAATTATCACTTATTAACATAAATATTTATAATGATAAGACCAAATATAAGAAAGCATTGAACTACAGTCTCAGCACTCTGAAACTATTGATGATAGTCAGACATATCTTGATGCAGTGGATAGTAGGGACCGCCGTGGAAGAATCTTCGGCTTAGGTTCATTTGCAAACATATACTATTCGCAATCTTCCATATCCAATACAGCTGCATCTAGTAGGCGGTACGCATCTAATGAGAGAGTCATTCAACTTGAGAGTACAGTAGAGAGGCTGATGAATAACTGAATGTAAATGTTTTGCTACTCTTCAGTAATTTTGTATAAATTCTTAATTTACAGTTATTTTCAAGGTACTTATTGTTGTACATTATAATTTTTATTGTCAATCAGGATAATTTTTACTTTTTGTTATCAATTAACTTATTATGTAGAGAAATTAAACGTAGAAAAAAATCGAAAGATTATCAACAGAAAACTTGGGAAGGAAATAATAAATGGTGATTGAAATTATCACAGGTAAATTTCCCGATGGAATAACAATATTCTGTTGGCACTATTCTGATGAAAAATTGTAATTTTGTCGGGAAATTTAGCGAGAAACAATGTCTGTTGCTAAATTTTCTAACAGAAATTGTCACTCCATCGATAACTTTTACTTATAGACAAACAATCCGTCGCTAAATTTTCTACGAAAATTGTCATTCCATCGGTAACTTTTACTTATAGACAAGCAATGTTTGTTTGTAAGTAAAAGTTATTGATGAAAGAACAATTTCTGTTAGAAAATTTAGCGACTAAAATTGTTTGCCTATAGGTATATTAACCTACAGAATAAGAATATTCGGTAGGTTAATTTACCTACAGACAAACAACTTACGGTCATTAATTTTTTTGACATATTTGCAAAATTTCATTGCTAAATTTCTAGAGGGAATTACAAAATTTTGTTGCTAAATTTGCTGATAGAATTGACATTTTTCATCACTAAATTTGCAACGGATTCAAAATATACGTTGCTAACTTTTACCTATGGCCACTTCTCTGACGACTAGTTCCGTCGGTAATTTTCGTCACCAAAATCGTTTGTCGACTTTCTGTTGGTAATTTCCATTGTTAAACTAAATTTTCTTATAGTATTCCTATAAAATTATTTCCCTCAAAGCTCAATGATGTAAAAAAAAAATTAAAGAATTGTTTGATTTTGTTGTGATTTTTAGATTTGTACTTTGTTCTCAAATTTACTAAAATAAATATGTTTAATTAGGTTTTTGAGTTTTATTTTTGGTTCTATGTTCTATCAATTTCTATAACTTATAAAAACTATAGGACTAGTCCTTATTTATTATTTATTATTATCATTATTTGATTTATCATTAAAAATATATACAAATTAAGTATTTAATATTAATTAACATAAGAATTATGACTATATAATTAATTCTTACATTTTCAAAAATTTAATGAAATAATTTTTAAATATAAAATATTTAGTCATAAATAATAAGATTAGTTTTAATAATTAAAAATATATTAAAATAAATTATTTTATAATTTAAATATTATAATATTTAAATTATTTAGTTTTAATAAAATATAATAAAATTTTCAGTAATATTTATTAATAAATATTCTATAAGAACTAAAATAAAGTTAATCAATTAATTTATCTTTAAAATTTATTTAACATTTAATTATTATCCATAACAGAAAAGTACCTATATTGACATAAAGAACCAATTAAATTTTAGTTTTGTCTAAAAAAACATAAAGTAAAATGAGGAAATGAAAATAAAAATTATAATAGAGACTATAAGTGAAACTAAATAACTTTCTAAGTTGATAAAGGTTCAAAAAAAAGAAAAACACAGCATTTTTAATTTTGTAGCATCTTTATAACTTTTATATGTGATGTAAGAGTAGAAAGTAACTTAAAAGAAATATTAAATTAAATTTGTGATTATTGTTTTGTTTAATGTGTTAGAGTTGTCTTGAGGTAACTTTAGAGGGAGTGAAGTTAATTTGATTTGAATTAATTGACTTGTGAGTTATAAATTATTAAAATTTTGAAAGAGTTTGTATTATGGTTCACTTTAACTTTTAACCTAAATTTTCTCTCTCATTTAAAATTTAAGGTTAATTACTGTCAAAACCCCGTAAATATAGTGTCAATTAAATAAATCATAATTATATTCAAGATTATAGGAAGATTTGTAGATACAATGATAGGAGTAGTACTATTATATTTATTGAGAAAAAGACGTGAATAACAAAAAGAATATGATTTTAGTCCAAATCCTGTCATGGTATTAGAGTAGAGAATTTCAATCTTTGTTATATGATTTACCACCTTTGTGCAACATCCCACTACCACAGAGTACATACCCAAACTTTCAGGAATATAATCTATGATAATGGTATGTTAGAGCAAAACAATTTCAACTTACACATGGCATCAACTAATATCATTTAAAAGTCAGCAAATTTTAAAAACCATTCATTGTATGAATCCACAAAATTTACACTATTTCCTTTAGACAATTACTTACATAACCTCATACAGGTTTTAAAAAAATAACAAAAAAACTAAATACAACACTTCTGGAGCTCTGAGCCATAACAAAATCCAAAAAGGGTCCTTTAATCCTGTCTAAGAACTAGGTCTCCTGTCTCGTACCTAAAAAAAAAATACATTGCAATTTTTATGAGTTTTGCGAACTCAAGAAGGTTAACATACCTCCAATGTTTGGCACAGAATCTTGGTACATTCTCTCTATTTTGGACACCACAACCTAGCAATATCAACAAACCTTGTGCAAGAGAGGAAGCTTATGTTAAAAGACCTAATTTTTTGTTTTCACACCCATACATAATATGCATACAATCTCATCATATTTTATTCCTTATAACATGTTCTACCAAAAAGATAATTGTGTCATTTCAAGGATGTTATGAATTATAATTTAATGAATCAATATATAATTATTAGGATATTATCATGCGTCTCAAATGCAATTAATGAATTATCAACAATCCTATTATGATTATTAAACATACATTAGGCAATTCGATTAATTGTTATGAATACAGAATTAACATTGTGATTATATTAATCCACATATTCCTAACTCATAAGTACCAACCATGCATCAAATCTTTCAGAAGAAACGCTTACTAGAAATTGCTCTGATTTTTAAACTGCAAAGAATTGACAAGGTTGTTCACAGAAGTAAATTAGTGGAATGCCCATCAACGCATGCCCCCATGAAAGCAACAGTCAAAACCACAAAAAGCCATTGAAAGTCAGGAATGGAGGAGGGGTATTGGTTTGGAATTAGTTTTCAATAGTTCATGGAGACATGTGAACCAACTTTGGATATTGAAACAAAAAATGGAAAATGGAATTAAGAGAAGAGAATGATCCAAATCTTCGTTGGAGTGCGGTTACTCTTCCATGCCATTGGATTTGATTCTTTTCTTACAGGATGTCGATGTCATTCAGTGTGTGCACAAAAGCTTTTTAGTAAAGGCAAGAAAAAGCAACAAGATACCTAGTGCTCCTACTCTTGCCTTCCTCCTACGTTTTTCTGTCCCACAAGTAATGTAATTGAAAATAGAGATAATAAATTCTAAACTTTTTACGGTTTTCTAAATTTAATGTCTAAAATTTTAGAATTTTCAATTAAATGAGTTACTTTTTATAAACATAATAATCCAGCCCAAAAAATTAGTTTTATTAGTATTTTACTGATTTGATTAACAAAATCTTTTTTTCCATAATGTAGAAAATTGATTGCTAACTAATCATTAACATGAATTAAAACACCTAACTTTATGTGTGAAAGAGGTTATTAGATAGATGTTTAGTCCATATAAATGATTAGTTGATAATTAAGTTTTTTTATATATACATCATCATACCATAGCTAAAAAAGATTATGTTAATCAAATTGGAAAAAATATTAACAAAACTAACCTTTTAAATTAAGCTATTAAGATTACAAAATATTAATTATGTAATAGAAAATTTTAAAAATATAGACAATACATTAAAAAATTTAAAAATTAAACACTTCAAAATTTATTATCCCTTAAGAAAACATTGGTTACTTTTGTTTCTCCTTGCATTCACGCTCATCTCACAGCTGCATGTTAACGAATTGAATTGAATCCAGTTCATGTAGGCAATTTTCGAGGGATCCTTAGACCTCAAAAGAGTTGAGTCCAACCCAGGATGCGCGCTTGATATATTCTGCAGCTGTAATGATGAAGGCTTGCGGACTCCAAGCTGCATAAAAAGTGAGGACCACAATATTATCAAACTTTCAACTTTCAACCTAAAAAAAAAAAAACTAATTTAATAAATTATTATATATTCTAAGAAAATTATTCGGCAGACATTAAAAATACCCACGATTAGGGGTGGGCACGGTGCGGTTCGGTCGGTTTTGAGCATGTTTTATAGACCGAACCGAATAACCGGTTTTCTGATACAAGAAACCGAAACCGAATAGAATATTTCGGTTTTATTTTCGGTTCGGTTGGGCCCTAATTTTGGGCCTAAAATTTTTCAAGTCCAAATTTTTCATTTCTTTTTTTAACCATTTTTTTTAAAGAGTAATAAAAACAATACCTCAAGCATATATATCAGAACAAAATTAACCAAGTATTGCCCTGTTCGGTGATTAACTTTTGAGCCCTAACCTAGTTCTACTTTTGAAATCTAATACAAAATAAAATACATATTACATTTTCACTTACAAGATTTGA
>JAOTAY010019862.1:0-14175 GCA_025629805.1 Erythroxylum baracoense
CACTAGAGTGCAAAAGATAACTTTCAATGCATGAAAAATGTTTTGAAACTTACATATGCTTAACTGAGTCATGTATATTGCATGCAGGTATTCTCTTTTGGTTTAAAGCCTTGGCACGGTTCCATTTTATCGGTTGGACCGATAAATAAAGGCATGGTGCCTTGATTTTAGTATTCAATATTTGCATATGATTTTTGATGATTGGTGAGGAAACGATTGGCCAATCATGTGCTAGGCACAACAGATTAAGCGACCCCTGTACCCTTAATGCTGGTGCATAAAAGTCAAGTCATTATAACGATACCATTCTACAGGACTCACGGGGTGATTGCACACCTAGAGGTCAGGTCACCGACGAGGTCACCACCTAGGGTCATGACGCTCTTGTCGACCGTAGTCTGGACTCACCACAGATGAAAGTTTAGCCAACACTAGGATTCAGTGGGTGTGCACACTAGTTTGGCTGACTAGTGGTGACACACATAATTGTTTTGGCTTATTTAGAGATTTCGCTCCCTTACGAGATTTGACTTTTACATGTGATGCTTTTTTGCTCATGTGTATTGGAACTGGAACCTATGTTCAATGAATGAGTGATTAATAGGCTAGGCCTACGTGGTTCTTAACCAATATGGAATGGGTTATAGACTAGGTCTATATGTTTCTATACTATGCATATTCACTTCATAGCTGATTATGTGCATGTTAGATGTCTAAAACCATCCTTAGTTTATTTAAACCGTTTTGGTGTATACCGGGTTCTATTTGCAATATATGTTCCTCTCTGCTCACTGAGTACATAGTGTACTCATCCCCTCCGCTTCCCAACCATACAGGTTAATTTAACAAACTTGAAGCTTTGAGTGGGTAGTCTCTATTTTTGTTTCTTTTATGGTATAGTGGCTCATGAGTATGTAGACATGTTTGATGATTATGTTGATATGCTTTAAAATCTTGTAAATTAACTTTTGCTTATCTTGTGGTTAGTAAATGATTTTATGTATGAATATTTTGTACTACTATTGCAATTGCTCTTAAGTGGACTTCAAAGTCCAGAAGTTGTGGTAAAGTTTTACTGTGAATATAGAAGTGCATTTAAAATTGGTTTACAGGTGTTTTTATTTACTTATTTATTTTGGGATTTTTCAAATTACAGTCGTTGTGCTACTAAAATGTTTTTAAAGATGTCTAGTTAGCCTTATATAGTTAGGTTAAGGGTAGCGTGAGTATCTTAGCCTAGGTATGTGGCGGTTTTCATATGCTTAGTGTGGTTCAGGTCGTGACAGAAGAAGATTTAGACAATTTAAACCTTTCGTGTTAGCGATGCAAACGATCCACGTGTATTATGTCCTTTTTCCCAGCTTATGATGAGATAAGGCAAATTGGTTGGTTGTTTACAAAGTAAAGCCTAGAGGTGTTTTTAAATTTCATAGAAAAAGAGAAAATAAGAGAATTGAAAGTGAAGTGTTTTAGGAAGATGTTCATGAAATAAATTTATACGTAACCTATGATCTAAATAATGAATAAAATGTGAATTTCAGCTTAAAAATATTCCACAAAAGAGAAAGTAGGATATGATGTGGCCAAGGTTCATGTTGCTATGATTTGGAGGAGCTAGTGAGTGTCCAAGTGAATCATCATATTTTGCAAATGCTACAGAATCAGGTGTTGCATGTCCAACTAGTGCACATCCAAATCAGGCATCATTTTGCCCACCTACAGCCCCTGTAAAGTCACATTCCCTACTTACTTCTACACCATCTAGCACCTCTACTACATAATCCACCACCCTTATATCGACAGAGATATCAGGGATAAACGTTGCAGATGAAGGAGGCAGCCTCCAACCTGGAGCTAATGGAGTTGATGAAAGAACTTACATCACAATTGTTAACAATCTGTGAGTGAATTTCTAAAAATTTTGTAATACATGCATGATAACACCATAGTTTTATACTTAAGTTATATGCTTTAATTTGAAATGATCTAAAAATGTTTGTATATTAGGTTGGTTCTGTCTGGAATTTGCTCCAGAAATATCTCATCCAAGTTCAAGGAGAGGATAGATCTTCAGGGTTATATATGGAAGAATATCGCTCAAACAATAAATGATTTTTACTATCAGGTGTTTAAGGTACAAAAAATATATTATTTAATATTTTTTATTTTTATCTAATTTATACATTAATTAGATTAATATTGTAGTTTATAAGTACTTATAATATGTTTTTCTTTTTTTCAAAAATAATTTTATTGGGAATCAAAATTTGATGTTGTAATTTATAATGTATGAGAAAGGTGAGCTCGTACACATTATAGAGACTTTCTTAGTTCGATACACAAAAATGGTGTATGTCCTCCTTATATATCTAAAGAAATATGGAGTCGTTGGCAGCAGTATTGGGCATCACTTGAGGCAATGTCCATGTCAGAGCATAATTCTGTATACAAATATAGAGGACCAAAGGGAGAGAGTCTACCTATATACACTGAAGGATCTATGACCTATTAGGAGCATGTAAAGAAATTTGTAAGTATAAAAAATTACACTTATATTTTGATTTTTGTACTTTTATATATGAAATTTGATTTCAATGTAATTTCATGTATGAAATTTAGATTGAAAATATATGTATATTATGGAGATTAATAATGTTATAAATGTCTGGTGCATTAATGGTTGCGTTGTTGAGTAAATTTTTCTATTTAACAGGGGGTAAATATTATAAAAATAGAGAAAACTCTGTTGAAAATTTTTAAAATTGTAGTTCACTTAATGAAAATTTATTTTGATGTAGGAAAAGTCTATGGTAGGAAGCCTACACTATGCCAACTCTTTTTGCACACTAACATTAAGAAGAATGATGGTGTGACCTTTGTCATCACCCGATGCAGACAACTTTATGTATGTAAAATCTATACTTTAATATTAATTCTTAAAAATATCACTTATTAACATAAACAATTATAATGATAGGACCAAATAAAAGAAAGCATTGAACGACAGTCTCAGAACTCTAAAACTGTTGTTGAGAGTTAGATATATCTTAATGCAGTGGGTGGTAGGCATCGCTATAGAAGGATTTTCAGATTATGTTCATTTGTAAATACATGCTATTTGCAATCCTCCACATCCACTACAGATAGATCTAGTAAGCAGTCCATATCAAATGAGAGAGTCATTTAGCTTAGAACATAGTAGAGAGGCTGATGGAGTGCATAACCCAGCTCTGTAATGAGGTGGATGAGTTGATGGGGAGGGACAGGATCTCATCGCAGTAGTCAAAGCGTCCACCTTCACCAACTGTATAGCTTAGATGGATAAGTGAATGTATTTGATGTTTTGTTACTCTTAAGTTTTTGTATGAATTCTTAATTTACAGTTATTTTCAAAATACTTCTTGACGTATATTACAATTTTTTATTATATTACCAATCAGGATAATTTTAACTTTATATTATCAATCAATGTATATTATGTATAGAAATTAAACGTATAAAAAATCAAAAGATTATCAATAGAAAACTCAGGTAGGAAGTGAGAAATGGTGGTTGAAATTTATAATAGTTAAATTTTCTGACAAAATTAAAATACTCTGTCAGTAAATTAGTGATGAAATATTATAGTTCTGTAGGTAAATTACCAATGGAATAATGTATTTTGTCGGGAAAAATTTAGTGATGAAATATTATTGTTCCATAGGTAAATTACCAATACAATAATGTACTCCGTTGGGAAAACTTTAACGACGGATAATATTGTCCATAAGTAAAATTTTGCAATGGATATTGTATGTCCATCCGTGAATTTAGTGATAAAATATTGTAACTTCGTCGGTATATTTAGCTACAAATTTACAATTTATCGTCGCTAATTTCACCAACGGAATATTGTGAATCCATCGTAAATTTAGCGACAGAATTGGTATTACTGTCGGTAAATTTACAAATATAAATACAAAACTCCGTCGTGAAATGTATTGACAGCTATATAATATTCTGTCACTACATTTGCGACATATTCACAATATGCATTGCCAAAAATTACGTACGACGTTTATCTAATGACTCTTTTCATCGATAATTTTCATCGCCAAATTTGTTTTATGAAGAAAAATCTTTGTTTTGCTTTAGTAATTTCTATCTCTAAGACCTATTTTTCTTATAATGTTTGGAGTAAAATAGTTTGGAATAACAACAGCTTACCTAAGGTCTCATGCTTCATGTGGTTAGTAAGCAAGGGTAGATTAGCCATGTCACTTTCTTTCTATATAAGGATTCACCTAAATCTCCTATGTACCTATTTTTCTATTGTAGTTTCTCATTTCAAATATGGGTTAATTTAAGAGCCAATCAGATATAACTTTTAAATTGACTAGGCGTAATAAGGAATATTTCTAAAGGTAATAAAACAAATTTCTTGGTATTATATAGATTCTACATATGGAAATGAATAACATATGTTTTAGGAATATTGAGAATTTTAAGGCATAATTTTGAATGGAAACTAGATGTTAGATAGGGGAGTAACTAAAAAAAATAAGTTGAGAAAATAATACAACAATACACTATCTATGGTTTAGAGGCTGAATGCAAAATAATAACATGTCAAATTAGAATGTAAACAATTAGTTTGAGGATAAACCTATAACAAATTGAGAAATCCTATTCAAGATACAAGCTCTCAAGTCTCCTACTCAAACTAAAAGTATGGTGGTTGATAGTCGCTAGTTAATTGACTTATAATCTAGAAAATTAAGTTATTCTTGTAGAAGATAACTTTTTACTTGTTTATTTTTATATTAATGAACTTATATTTTTTTAAAATGATTTATTATCATAATTGAAGTAATAATTAACTCAATGTATCTATGCCCTCTCTCGAGACATATAAATATATTCAATTAGGCAAGTACAACATCTTGAAGCACAATTCAGCCTAATCAAATTCATTTAATGTAATTAATATCTATGGTTATCATAATAGTCTACGATACTTTTTTTCTCTATCATTAATGTATTTATTCTCCTATTGTGCCATATCACATTTCACCTTTGAATCCTTCATATAGTTTTTAAGACTGAATCTATGATGGTCAATCAGAAAATCAACAATTAAGGATGAAAGGAATAAATTTAACCAACAAAAAATCAAATCATACATTAATAATTGAAAAATCTATCACACGCTACTTCCTTAACCCTATCATACACTACTTCACTAGAGAAGTTGTCACTGTCTCCTCTAATCTTGCTCTAAATTCATCATTAATATGAAGAAACCTTAAAACTAAAATCTTCATGAAAAAAGATGATACCAATGGCCTTAAAACTAAAAACCTTTAAGACCAATGTCGATTTTTTTCTAAACTTTATGAGTACAATATAACAGTTTAAATGCCAGTTCTATGTCATGTCTAATGCCCATTTTGTTTTAGAAAAAAAATATGATCAATATGTATCAAACATTGATCTATATTTATCCCATATTTGACTAATATTCCCATTTCCCCTAAATTTTCTATATATTTTTAGCTAGAATCAATATCTAATGTCTTCTTCAAAGTTGTTTCCCTTCGAGAATGAATCCAAAATCACCTTAATCAAATAAACAAGGAGAAAGTTATGCCTAAATCCATGATAACTCATCAAAATTGTTGCCTACAAAACAATGAACCAAATTTAGTATCCATATAAAATGTGCTATAAAAATGTTAAATCACATCTAACTTAACCTCTAAAACCATCTAAAATGTGATTTATCAAATTAAAACAAGAATTATTTTCACTTTCTTAGGTGTACAGTGATATTTAGCATGTGCCACAAGCCTCTAAACTCCTAAGTGTCCCTAGTCGATAAATTATAATCTCCCAAATGTTTATTGTAATGATACCTATAAACATCAACTTATACATATTTGTAACTTTATAGTTATTAACACAAGATATACAAATCTCATTCTCAATTTGCAAAATTTAAACACATAATAATTATTAAATAAATCACTATGCAAACATGACAGTACAACATAGTTTTACCTACTTTATCAAGCTTAAATACTTTAATTTGATATGTTTCTTATAAAAAATCACTCTTCACATAAGTGTTTGAAATTTAGGTAAGGTACAATCATCAGTTTGTTGTGAAAACTTACCATAGTCTTGAAAACCATCTAATCTCCACTATAAAATAGAAACATACAAGCAAAAATATAAAGGTCCTTAATAATGGTTTTAATGAAGCCAAAGGGATGAGTAGGTCAACAAAGAAATGGAATGGGAAAAGCAAAGATATTCATAATTAATAAAGCAATCAAATTAAGATATTGACAATAAATGTTTATCAACTCCTCATATATTGCAAAAAATCAGCCACTTCCTTCATTATTTTCAATTAATTTTCAACACTTCTCTTATTTATTTTTACATATATTTTCTTTTTTTCTTCTATTTTTTTAATTAGTGCAAATCCCCTTTTTTGCATTGCCACTTCATACTTATCATCATCTCCCTTATATTTAATTGTATACATACCATATCCAACAACTATATAAAGTCACAAGTTAAAGCTCTACTATTCATGTATGCAAATACTTATTTTTCTTTTAAGCTCGAGGTGCTTTGCAAACGGTTAAAAGGAAAAGGGTAGAATTTTATAATAGGCTTAAAGGGTTCATTAATGTATTAATATACAAAGGCTAGGCAATTTGGCTTAAATTCGATCCTATTTGCCTTTATCATTTTATTACTTATATAAATCTTACATATGATCTGAAAAAGAAGCAATCAAGTTCTAGAAATCCAAAATCAAAGAAGGTATCAACATTTGAAACAATATATATATATATATATATATATAATCTCAAAATCTCGTAGGATTATTGAAGTTAAATGAAAGCATCTTCACTCAATAATTTCAGCTTCTTGGCCTTCATAATGTCAAAATTCGTATAGCATTTACTCAATCATATTATACATTTAATCTTTAGTAATCAATATTAACTTTGAATTATGTATAAACTTATGTCATCAACCTAAAGCACCTAATAAAATTGTAAACATAACATAAAAATAATAGGAAATCTAAATTTTAACTTAAAACACAACTAAAAATTGTTAATTAATATATAAAACCTAAGGGAAAAAACTTAGATTTGCCCCCCATACATAAATGTGACATTATCCTTAGTGTCAAATAAATAAGATAAAGAAAGAAAATATGAGAGCCAAATAAGGTAGAGAAATCTCCCCTTGTCCAAGCCAAGTTGGTAAGAGAAAATCTAAGATAATCCAACAAAAGAACCTACAAAAGAAATTAAACAAAAACATTATTAGAAATATAAAACTAATAAGCTAAAAAGAGAGAAGTTAGAGTGTTGGATTACCTGTTACTAAGAACTTCTTTATAAGTCTTTTAACTAAAGTTCCTATTTAAGGCTTTTATCTTCGATCAACAATTGAAGGCTTGCTTCCATTATTCTTCAAAATCTAAGGCTCACTAGCTCTCTCTTATTTTATTAGGATTGGGTTACCCCTTTCCCTTATTCTACCTATATTATATATGATTCCTCTTCACTTAACTTACCTATCCATAACTCCTTGAACTTCTTCTTTTTAGAAAGAAGATCTTTTGAGCATTTAATACTCTTTAGTATATTTCAAAGAATAAACTATCCTCCTTTCCATTCATTTTAAGCTTATTAAGGTATGGAATTTGTGTCACTATAGATCAAAGTGTTTGTTATTACAATGAAACTTATGGTGGAAAAAATAGACATTGATTTGTTCCTATCCAAATTTTCTTCTAACCCAAGATTATGACTAACACTGGATGAAGATGATATAGATGCTAGTTTGTTTTTGTTCATCACTTCCTCTCTCACTTTCTCGTACTTGTCCAACCATTATGTGTCCTCCTCTTTATCATCTTTAACATCAAGTGTTTGATCACCCTTAAGTGGAATATCTAACACCTGATCACTTGGGCTCACATTTATGTTACTATGAAGTTCATTTTGGCTTATTTTACCATTTAACTTGAATATTTAATTGAATTGAATCTCTAAATTATGAATGGTTTATAATTAGATTACATCATCTAGTCAAGTAGGTCTATATGACATTCAAAATTTCCTGATTTATCTTTTCTTTTTAGTTTTACATTGAGGGAAGAAATAAACTAGAAAATCATCTTTTCCATATCATTGCCTTTTAATGATGGCTAATAACATTGAAATCGTTGTTGGAACTCAGGTGGTCCCATAAGTTTGCGTACTTTAGTTCCTTTCTCCTCCTAAAAGATATTTAGACTCTAAATCCATCTTGCATGATACATTTCATAGAAGCAATCATTCATGTTATTTCCCTCATAGGCAACCATATAAGTAGCATCTTCATAGTAGTAATAGGCATGTTTTATGTTTATACATATATAGGCAGGATGCCTCTATATGCCATAATTATAGCAAACCTCCTATAGGTCATGCATGATCCATCAACATCTTCATTTGACAAAATAATCTTAGCATAAAAGAAAGAAAAGGAATAAAGAACTAGAAGAGTTGACACAGTCTCCTCTATTCTAGCTCCAAATCCTTTTTTAATGTAAATAAACATTTAAACTAAAACTTTAATGAAAAATTAGGTTGTCTTTAGCCTTTGAAGTCCCTATAAAGAATCCTAATAATTTTATTTATAAGTTAAGGTTACATAAAAGAGTTATAAGATTGTTAAACTTGCAATGTTGCATAATCCCAAAGTGTTTATTACAAGAACCAATACCTATCACACTTTTGAACTGACATGGATTTATTCTAAAACATTTCAAAGGAAATATGATGAGTATGACACCAGTTCCATTTCATATCTGGTGTCATATTCTAGATAAAAGTTATGATCAACACAAGTCAAATACAAAAACATGTTTGTCCCATTTTTATCACTTTTCCTAATTTTCCCCAAGTTTTTGACATCTTTGAGCTACATTCAATCTTCAATGCCTTTACAAAGTTGTTTCCCCTCAAGTTAGTATCTAAATAAATATATAATTACCTAAATTGGACAATTAGAGAGAAATGTACACCTAAAGTTGTCATCTTTCCTGAAAATTATCACCTACCAGATAATAAACTAAAGGAAAACATCATATAATTTCACATAAAACATGCTATAAAAATGTTACATTACAAATAACTTAGCCTTTATAAACATGCAAAATATAGACCTATCGTAGTAATATCATAAGATATCAGTAAGCATATCTCTAATACCTTATACAATTCCTAGTATCAATGCTTTAAACAAACAATAAACATGTTTCCTTAAAATATTTCATGTAAATTTGATTTAATTGCTACTTTTATTAAGCTAGTGTATTAAAAATAAGAAAGATATTTCTAAGTATAAAAATCTTCCATGAATAACTAAAATCAATCTAAAATGAAGAAATATTAAGGTTTCTTTTATTGAGATATCAACAAAATTGGCTATTTATTATCTTTGAAATAACAAATGTAAATAGAAATTTTGCACAAATCATAAGAAGTTCTGATGATATTTTAAATAATTTAATATGCTCCTCTGAGTTGGGATGATCTTAAATCTCTTTTCTCTTTAAAAATGGTTTGAAAAGTCTTTTATAATGGTTTCTCTTCCTTTTTAATTGATAACACTTAATAAAAACCCTATAAAACTTGGGCTTCCATGCTCTTCAAATAGGGTGTGTATTCAACTATTGTAATGAACACAAGCTACAAATGGCTCATGTTTAAAATTGTAGCTTCTGTTCAATACTACAATTTAAAATTTTCACCTAGACGGTAGCTTAGGCTTTGATACACCCATATATAAGATTGTTGTTTTAAACCCTAATTCTAGATGGGAAAACAAGGTAGTACATATCCGTAAATAAGATCTTGTTCAAATTGCTTTTTAACTTTTCATATACAAAATGGAACACAATCTAAGATACACTTGTGTCTAAGACTGCATTCAGCCAAGGATGTTTCTTTCTCTTATTTCGATGCTCAAAACTCCTCAACCCTTTTCCAAAATCACTCTTAAAATAATATTTCTCCAACATTACGTAAACATTCAATAAAAAGCATTTATAATATAGAATCAAGGTAATTTAAATAAAAACATAAAAAATGCCTAAAAGAACATATATAAACTATGTGTAGAATCATCAATTCTAATTGACAACATTTAATAATGAACATAGAAAACACTATTTTTTATTATTAGGATAAGGTTTACATAAAAGAACCTTATGGAAATTATTTACATGAGGGACTTTAAGATGTCAAATGGAAAAAGTACCATAAGGATGATGGTATATAAGAACATGCTAGAGTAACCAAATACTTTAGTTAAAGCTAACCCTAGACTATTAACAGAATGGAACTTCCCATATTTTCACTTGATGGTTTCATCTAAGGAAAGGAAATTTTGACTTTTTCTTTATCATGGTTTTTATAATTTATCATATCAAAAAAAGAAATAAAAATCATAAAGGCATAATTAAGTCTTCTACGAATATACTAGACCCATCAAATATAAATGTCACATCTTGAGAGTTATATAGCATATGATATTTAGATGTTGTTCACATATATCTCATGAAATTACTTTAAGGGGAAATAAATTCAAGCTTGAGCAGTTCTTTAAGCATATGCCATTTTAAAGGATCACACGAAATCTATACATAAGTATCTAAAAAGCGTTAACTAGTTAAAGACATGCTAGCAATATACATTCAAATGTTATATTAATTTGGAGAATTTTGAACTTATTGGTACTAACTTTAGAAATGCTAAAGCATACATGTATTTATAACTTGGATTTTGTTGATAAAACTTTCATGAACCTTATTATTTCAGCATTTAATGCACTAAGGAGTTACTAGGGCTAGAAATGGATTTGGTTGGGTTCATCGCTGATAGTATGAACTATACCCAAAAGTTTAAGTTTTGACTTAAACATTACTTAAGGCTTACTCAGGCATGGAGCTTAGAACTTGAGCTTAAGTATAATTAGGCTTTAGGTGGCTTGAAGCATAATTGAGCCTAAAGCTTGTGACTAAAGCTCAAGTCTAATTGGGCTTACCTTAAAACATGTATAAACCAAAAATTAAAAGGTGAAAGATGAATTGACATAGCTAAAGAAGGTATAAAAACCTATAAAATAGTAAGTAAAGACTCTCTTTCTTTGTTCTTGCTCTATTGGGGAGCAATAAGAACTGATGAAGGAATGAGGGAACAGTGAGACAAATGCGGATGAGATAGCATGAGAAATAATGGAGAGTGAAAAAAGAGAGTGAGTGAAATTTCAAAAGAAGATGAGAAAATCATAAGAGAGACAACCAAGAAGGCTAAAGAAAATGTAAATAAAAAAGAGAAAATACATAAGTAACAAATGAAAAAGATATATAAAAGAGGGAGAGAGCATGAAGAATCTAGAGGTCAAGTAGATACATAAGAGTTAGAGAAAAAAATTAGACAAATGGCCACATGATAGAGAAGTTTATATGCTTATCTATTATACAAATGGATAAATAACCATGAAAAATAATTATTTTTGTAAAGGTTGATTTAAACATGCTCTTTTATCTTAAAAACTTTAAGTGAGCAAAGAAATTAATGATAGATATAAACTAAAAAAGATTAATAAAAATAAGAAAACGACATCATATATGCTTAAGATTAAGGTTTAGATTGGGGTTAGACTACAAAGTTCAAACTTAATTTTATCTTAAAGCTTAAAAGTTTTTTAAAAAGATTGAATATGGTTTAAATTCTAATAAACTAAGGCTAAGTTCATTGATTTTGAGTCAAGTCAGATCAAGCTCTAGCCCTTTTTCCAAGCATAGGAGCTACCTTGCTATGATAATAGTTAAGTTAATGTCTAACATAGATGGGCAAAGCTCAATAAATCAGTAGCTACACTTATATTAGAAGTAGTAACATTGCTTTTTTAATAAGAAAGCCACTACTTCCATTATAAAAGTAAAGGAACCCTTAAAGCTTGTAACCATAAACCCTACATCCATGATTATAAAGGGAACACCTCGCTTATGTAATGTTATACACAACTCAATTATAAAGTTAATTTAATGTAAAACATCAACATATTAATACAAACTTCATAAGTAATAAATAATCTCAAAATTCAAGACTTTCATTATTATAAAATTTAAATTTGTTTCAATTCAAACAAAAAAATAATAAAATAGTCTATAATTCTCCTAGTTCTATTTAAATAGGACAGAAAACTATTCCCTACTAACATCTACATGATCATTTTAAAAAAGGAATGTAACTCTCACTTTCTCTATATCAATAGACATCACCAATAAGAAGGCATGGAAAACATAACTTGTTTTGTCCAAGTCTAACTTAAATTAGTAGATTCAACTCGAGTTATTTGGGCTTCAAACGAGGCTTAAGTTTAGGTTATATAGTCTGGCTTGATCAGGAACTCAATTGTATTATATAACATAAAATGATGTTCTTTTTGTTAATGTACAAAAAATTACATCATTATATGTATTGATAGATGGAACAATGTAAAATACAGCACACTACCTTTGCCTTAACTAATAAGTAGTAAAAGCAGAACCCTAACTCTTTATCTATATTGTCTTATATCAACAACTCTTAAACTTTTTCTCTCATAACATTATCTGTTACTATCCTTTAAAAATCATCTCTCTCTCTCTCTCCCCCTTCCCTCCCTGCCTCCCTCCCCTTCTCTTTCTCTTTCTATCAAAGTTTCCTCATGTAGTTATTGTGAATGTATGAGTATATCCTCATTTATTTCCTAGATCTATTACCTTACTCTCTTCTTACTCTCTCTTTATACTCTTCTTGTTATTTTCACCTTCTTTTGTTATATTAAGCCTCAATTTGAATGTTGCATTTAGTAGTTTTTGGCATCGTTAATGACTTTGAAACTCTTCGCGATAATGTTATTGATTTTCGAGGTGTTTGGTTTCTAATAATGGGTTTTATGAATTCTAATTTGGATTAACATAAAATAATGATGAGTTCCTTTCTTAATATTGGTGTTGTTGGCTTGTTACTATTACTTTGGCTTCTCTAATGCTTTCTTTTAATTCGTGATTAAACTATTTTCCTTAGAAAGACCAATGAAGAAATTATTTAGACTTTTTAAGTGTAGCACCCCACTCTTATAAGGCATGTAATAGCCCAAACCACCCGCTCACAGATATTGTCTGTTTTGGGCCCAAGGCCCAAAGCCCTCACGGTTTTCCTCTTCCCACTATTGGGAAAACGCGTCTTATGAGGGAGAGGTTTCTATAGCCTTATAAGGCCTACTTCGTTCCCCTCTCCAATCGATATGGGAATCTAACATTGCACCCCTTTATAGGCCCAGCGTCCTTGCTAACCCACAGGCCTGGATCCACCCCTCTTGGAGGCCCAGTGTCTTTACTGGCAAATAAGCCTGGATCTACCCCCTTGGAGGCCCAGTGCCCTTCCTGGCACATCGGTCCAGGTATTGGATCTGATACCATTTATAACATCCCAAATCACCCACTTATAGATATTGTCCACTTTAATGTTAGATTCCCATATCGATTAGAGAGGGGAACGAAATATGCCTTATAAGGTTATGGAAACCTCTCCCTCACAGGCGGGTTTTCCCAAGGGTGGGAAGAGCAAAACCATGAGGGCTTGGCTAGGCCAAGGCCCAAAGCGGGCAATAACTGTGAGTGGGTGGTCTTAGCTGTTATAATGGTATTAGAGCCAGTATCTAGATCGGTATGTCAGCAAGGACACTGGGCCTCTAAGGGGGTGGATCCAAGCCTGTGGGCTAGCGAGGATGCTAGGCCTTCAAGGGGGTGGAATGTTAGATTCCCATATCAATTGGAGAGGGGAATGAAGTAGGCATTATAAGGCTATGAAAACCTCTCCCTCACAGATGCGTTTTCCTATAGGTGGAAAGAGCAAAACCATAAGGGCTTGGCTAAGCCAAGGCCCAAAGTGGACAATATCTATGAGCTGGTGGTCCTGGCTGTTACAAGGCATATTCTCTAACGTACCGACAGTATTCAAAAACATACTCTACGAGAGTGATGCTGTAACATCCCGTTTCCAGAGAACGGGTCGGACCAGAGAAACGGGTCCAGGTGTGGTAAATTACCACACCTCATGC
>JAOTAY010019863.1:0-14172 GCA_025629805.1 Erythroxylum baracoense
TTTTGTTAGCTTTCCATTGATACCAAATTTGTGAATTTTGGAGGTCTGTGTAAGAAGTTATGTGATTTGGAAGAATATATGTTTTGGACGAGGAAAGGAAGTGAAAGAAGAGAGGAGAGTTGTGATCGTGACGCGTCACGATCGCAACAAAGCAGGTGGTGTCGCGATTGCAATACCGTCGCGATCGCAACTTGATCGATTCATCATGATCTTAACGCGTATGTTAATTTTCGATGTTACAAGTCCTCCCCCTCAAAAGAGTTTCATCCTCGAAACTCCTAAGTCGAGGATATAAATAAATAGGGGTACTGGCGTCTCATAGCATTCTCAGGCTCCCATGTTATCTCTTCAACGTTTTCACTCTTCCAAAGAACTTTAACCGTGGGAACTTCCTTGCTGCGTAACTTCTTTCTCTGCCGATCCAGAATCTGGACTGGTTTCACCTCAAAACTTAGATCTTCTCTCAACTCCATTGAAGGTGTCTCTAAAACATGAGATGGGTCGGGTATATACTTCTTAAGTATCGAGACATGGAACACATTATGGATCCTATCTAAATCGGATGGAAATTCTAACCAATATGTCACAGTCCCGACGCGCTCCAGGATATGGAAAGGTCCTCTGAAACCAGATTATACTTTTCTATGGTGATATTCGAAGAAAAACCATATCACTAACTACAAACTCCAATGGTCGTCGTCTCTTATCCGCATAACTCTTTTGACGATCTTGGGTGACTTTCTTCTTCTCCCAGATGACTTTTACTTTCTGAGTGGTAATTTTTATCAATTCTGCTCCTTCGACTTTAGTTGTACCACCCTCATCCTAATATAGAGGCGTCCTGTACTTTCTCCCATGAAGTGTTTTATATGGTAGCATACCGATACTTTTCTAATAACTATTGTTATAAGCAAATTCTATCAAAGGCAAGTGTCATTCCCAGCTCTCTTGGAACTCCATCGCACATGCTCTCAGCATGTTCTCCAGTGTCTGAATAGTCCTCTTTGACTGACCATCAGTATGGGGGTGAAAAGTAATACTAAACTTTAGTTTAGTCCCCAAAGATTCCTAGATTTTTGGCCAAAATCAAGAGGTGAATTTTGGATCCCTATCCGATATTATAAAAATTGGCACCCTGTGTAGCTTTACAATCTCATCAATATACAGCTTCACCAACTTCTCCAATGAATAGGTTGTGTGGATAGGTAGAAAATGGGTAGAATTCGTCAATCTATCCACTATAACCTAAATAACATCATGATCCATTGATGTATGAGGTAGTCCAACTACAAAGTCTATTGTCACGTGCTCCCACTTCCATTCCGGAATGGGTAAAGACTATAACATACCTGCTAGCTTCTGATGCTCTGCCTTTATCTGTTGACAGGGAAGGCATCTGGTCACAAATTCCGCTATCTCTCTCTTCATCCCTGGACACCAATAGCTCTCTCTAAGAGTCTGATACATCTTGGTGCTACCAAGATGCATAACATAAGTCGAACTGTGAGCTTATTCCAAGATAGCTCGCCTGAGATTTTGGTTATCCGGTACACACACTCTGTTTTTGAAGACTAACAATCCGTCTTCTCTTAGTCAGAACCCCTCATCCTCTTTGGATGGTAATTTCTCTCGAATGACCTTTAACTCAGGATCTTCGATCTGTGATCTCCTGATCTCATCAAATAGTGTTAGCCAAACTTCAAACTTCAAACTGTGCTAGTAGTGTTCCTCATCCTCAACCACTAAGAGTCCAACCTTAAGGTTTCTTATACTCATCAATTGAGTCCTATAGGGATTTTGCCTGATAGTTACTATCAAACAGGACTTACAACTCAGTGCACATTTGCTTTTCCTGAGTGACAGTCAATCACTAAGTCATAATCCTTACTTAGTTTTAACCATCTCCTTTGTCTGAGGTTTAGCTCCTTCTATGTCATTAAGTACTTTAGGCTCTTGTGATCGGTGTATATACGACAATTCTTTCTATAAAGATAGTGTCTCCAGATTTTAAGTGCAAACATGACCGTTGCAAGCTCCAAATCATGAGTAGGATAATTTAGCTCGTGCTTCTTCAACTGTCTAAAAGCATATGCGATTACTCACTTGGCCTGTATAAGCACACAGCCAAGTCCCTGGCGACTGGCATCACTGTATACCTCATACCCAACTCCCTGGGTAGGTAAAGCAAGCACTGGCATAGAAGTCAATCGTCTCTTCAGTTCCTGAAAACTCGCCTCACATTTGTCATTTCACTGAAATTTTTTTGCCTTCTAGGTAAGCCTCGATAAAGGGGCTGCAAGTTCTGAGAAGCCCTAAATAAATCTCTGATAATAACTAGCTAACTCCAGAACGTTACGAACTTTAGTCACATTCTTGGGATGTTCCCACTCAAGTATAGCTTCCACTTTTTTTTTGAATCCACATAAATACCTTCTCCTGATACCACATGCCCAAGGAATCCTATCTCCTTCAGCCAAAATTCACACTTTGAAAACTTTGGGTACAACTATCTTTCGTGGAGCATTTACAGCACAATCCGGAGATGTCTAACATGCTCCTCCCTATCCTTAGAATAAATAAGAAAGTCATCAATGAAAACTATGACAAACTGATCTAAATAAGGATGGAACACCCTACTCATGAGATCCATAAATGTTGCAGGTGTAATTGTCAATACAAATGGCATCACCAAAAATTTATAGTGTCTATACCTTATCCAAAAAGCAGTCTTGTGCACATCATTTTCAGCAATCTTCAACTGATGGTACCCAGACCTCAGATTTATCTTTGAGAATACTGTAGTTCCTCTTAACTAATCAAACAAGTCATCAATCCTAGGGAGTGAACATTTATTTTTTACGGTAACCCTGTTTAACTGTCGATAATTAACACATAAATGGAGGGTCCCATCCTTCTTCTTGACAAACAGTACTGGTGCTCCCCCTGGTGAATGACTTGGTCTGATGAAGCCCTTGTCCAATACCTCTTGCAGCTGAACATTCAGCTCTTTCAATTCAACTGGTGCTATGCGATACGGTGGTAAAGATATCGGTGTTGTCCCCGGGACTAAATCAATCGCAAAATCAAACTCCCGATTAGGTGGCAATCCAGGTAACTCCTCGAGGAAAACATCGAGGAACTTGCATACAATAGGAACATCTCTAAGTTCAACCCTTTGTATCAAAGTGTCAATCACGTGTGCAAGGTATGCCTGGCATCCCCGACGAATCAACTTCTTAGCCTTGACCACCGATATCAAGCAGCTCGAGAACACCCGTCAATCATTAGTAAATTTAATCAGGACTCCATTTTGAATGTCAAACTCCACCTTTTTCTTAAAATAATCAACCCTGGCCCAGTGCCTCTCTAACCAGTCAATCCCCAATATCACCTTGAAATCCTGGAGATCGAGGGGAATAAGATCTGCCTTTAACACAACATCACCGACCTTTACCTTACAGGCCGTATATACTTCATCATGAGCCACTTGTTCTTTAAGAGAAGTGACTATCATGAGAGGAGGATCTAATGACTTCAGGGGATGACTAATGTCCTCTGGCTCGGGTCACAAAGGTCTAACCTTGTAATGACTTCTCTTTCCTCGTCCAACCATGTTATCACTATAAAATCAAAGAAAAAGAAGATATTTAATAAAATAGATCGGACTAAGCCTAGCTTATTCGATGCCCCTTACACCCTAAGAAATGTCAGAAAGTACTCTTACCGAGGTCAAAATCATCCGACCATTAAGGACGTCAATTTAACGATCTGAGACTCAACTTCTTGACCAAAGACTGTCGATACCCAGTCTCAACTCCTAAGGCTTATGAATCTTTTGAAAATGGTAATAACACTTTTGAAAACATAAAAATCATGCTCTGATACCACTTTAATTGTCACGACTAGGAACCACATCGGGCATATGACAATCGTCGTATACCCAAGCTAAGGATACTTATGGTAACCTTAACTCAACTATGCAAGGCTAACTGAATATCTTTAAAAATATTTGGATAACACAAACTTTCACATATAAGGTTATTTACAAACCACAAGACAATCAAGAGTTAATTTACAAAATTTTAAAGAATATCAACATAATCATAAACCACTATAGAGTAAAACTACAAAATAGAGACTGCCTACGTGTGGTAATATCCTGAAAATGTCAAAAGACCACACGATCCACTCAGAACTTCGAACTCACCAAATTAACCTACATGGTTGGAAAGCGGAGGGAGGTGAGTACACTATGTACTCAGTGAGTGGGAAAAGACATATATCGCAAACAGAACCTGATACATACCAAAATGGTCTAAATAATCCAAGGACAGTTTTACACATCTAACATGCACATAACTACCTATGAAGTGAATATGCATGACATAGAAACACATAGACCTAGTCTATGACTCATGCCATATTGGTTAGGAACCACATAGGCCTAGTCTATTAATCACTCTTTTAATGAACATAGGTTCCTTGTCGGCCATACTAGTATGCACACCCATCGAATCCTGGTGTTGACACATAGGTTCCTTGTCGACCATACTAGTGTGCACACCCATCGAATCCTGGTGTTGACTTGACTTTCATCTGTGGTGAGTCCAGACTACGGTCGATAAGAGCATTATGACCCTAGGTGATGACCTTATCGGTGACTAGACCTTTAGGTATGCAATCACCCGTGAGTCTTGTAGAATAGTGTCGTTACAAGGACTTAACTTTTATGTACCAGAGTTAAGGGTACAGGGGTCGCTTAATCTATTATGCCTAGCACATGATTGGCCAATCGTTTCCTCACCAATCACAAAAAAATTATATACAAATATTAGGTACAAAAATCAAGTAAGGTAAAAGGCTTAATTATTATGTTCAAAAGTCCGAAGACCAAAATGAAAATAAAAGTTTTAACCATTCTCAAATTTTGGGCTTAATTGCAAATTTAGGAAAAGTTGGAGGGTATAATGGTAATTTCATATAAGCTAAAGGCAAAAGGGTAATTTCACCATGTTTGGTCAAAGAAGAGTCAACATTCTAGACCCTTCTTCATCTTATGGCCGTGCACCTCACCATTAGAAATTAGAAACACTTTGTTTTAATTGAAAGAAAGGAGAAGAAAAGAGAAGAGAGGAGGAGAAGAAGAAGAATTCAACTATCACCCAACTTTCATCATTTTTTCGATTCTCCAACCCAAACCAAGGTGTACTAAGTTAATTTGGGTCAAGGAAATCAAATCTATCATTATATTTGAGAAATTCTCAAACGATTTAAAGATATCACTGAAGGAAAGTTTACGTAAATTTTGTCTCATCTCTCTCTACGTTTTGATTTTAAGTTTGGTGTTAAGATATGTTATTCTCCATGCTTGAATATACATGAAACATGGTTTAGATGAATGAAATGAGTCATGGAGAAGTTTCCTTAAGCTAAAACCGAAATGCCCTCTCTTTGGTGAAAGTTGTGAAATTTTGAATATCTTTTGAAATTGAAAGTTTAAATGAACTCTATGATGTTAATTGTGTATGTATAATGTGAATTGATCATGAAAAATGAGGAAGATGTTCATTAGAAGGAGGCTTTCAAGTTTATGCCTTTAGGTGTTTGATAAAATGCCTAAAGGAACTTGGCTTAGGATTTAAGGATTTTAATGGTGTGCATTGGAAGAGACTTTCATGTATACTTAGAGTAAACTTGAATTTTTGCTTAGATTGATGAGAAGTAGCCTAATGTGCTTGGATAAAAATGTACTTAATTATGCTTTGAAATGTGTAAGTATTGGATCAAAGGCATTAAATGCCTTAGAAAATGCAAAAGAAAGCGTATGCATATAATAAGGGAAGTAATCATGTGAGAAGCTTAATGACTGAATCCTATAGCTTAAAAATAGTGATATTGTGTTTTATACACTTATGTTATGGTGTATAAATATGAGATACATGTTTAAGTAGTAAATACGTTGCATATTGTATGTATAAAGCCTCGGCAGCTATGGATCAAGGAGCTTGTACTGAGGATTGTTGAAGTCAAGGGAGTGTACACCTTCTTTTGAGGCAAGTTAGGGAAAGCATATTTCTCAAATGGGACTAAGACAACCTAAGACATGCATGATGACTTATATGTGAATTTTGAACCTAGGTAATGTATAGTAGAATTGAATCTCAAATAGATGTCAGCATACTTATTTATTTAATAAATGACATTGTTTTGAATAACTTTACACTTGGAGTGCAAAAGATGACTTTCAATACATGAAATAATGTTTTGGAACTTACATATACATAACCGAGTCATGTATGTTGCATGTATGTATTCTCTTTTGTATTAGAGCTCTAACAAGGTTCCATTTTTTCGGTTGGACCGAAAAATGAGGCATGCTACCTTACTTGATTTTAGTACTAAATATTTATACATTAATTTTTTGTAATTGGTGAGCGCATTCGTGTGCTAGGCCCAATAGATTAAGCTACCCCTATACCCTTGACACTGGTATATAAAAGTCGAGTCATCGTATCGACACCTTTCTACGAGACTTGCGGGTGATTGCACACTTAGAGGTTTGGTCACCGATGAGGTCATCACCTAAGGTCATGACGCTCTTATTGAACATAGTCTGGACTCATCACAGATGAAAGTCGAGGCAACATCGAGAATCGGTGGGTGCGCACATTAGTTTGGTCGACTATTGGTGACACACATAACTATTTTGGCCTATTCTAAGATTTGGCTTCCTGACAAAGTTTGATTTTACATTTGATGCTTTTCTGCTCTTGTGTACTGGAACTGGAACCTATGTTCACTGAATGAGTGATTAATAGGCTAGGCCTATGTGGTTCCTAACCAGTATGGGATGAGTCCTAGATTAGGCCTATGTGGTTCCTAACCAGGATGGGATGATTCATAGATTAGGCCTATATATTTTTACGTCATATATGTTCACATCATAGGTGGTTATATGTATGTTCGATGCGTAAAATTATCCTTAGGTTATTTAGATCATCTTGGTGTGTACTGAGTTTTATTTGCGATATATGTTTTTTTTCTTACTCACTGAGTACGTAGTGTACTCACCCCCTCCACTTTCCAACCATGCAGGATAATTTGGTGAGCTTGAAGCTCTGAGTGATTCGTGTGTTCTTTTAACATTTTTAGGGCATTACTGCACGTGCGTAGCCTCTGTTTTAAACCTTTATTGTATAGTGGCTCATAATTATGTTGATTTGCTTTATAATTTTGTAAATTAACTTTTGACTATCTTATAGTTTGTAAATTACCTTATGTATAAACCTTTTGTATATTATCGTTGAGATTGCTCTTGAGTGGACTTAAAAGTCTAGAAGTTGCGGTAGAGTTTTAATGTGAATATAGAAGTGCATTTAAAATTGATTTATAGGTATTTTAATGGAGTTTTGGGATATTCAAAATACAGTCGTTATGCTGTCCAAATGCTTTTAAAGATATCCAGTTAGCTTTGTATAGTTAGGTTAAGGGTACCGTGAGTATCCTTAGCCTGGATACGCAGCAGTTGTCATGTGCCCAATGTGGTTCCGGGTCGTGACATAACATATGGGGGATTTCTATGTTCAAACTTGGAGCGCATAGATTAGATGACACATTATACACAATTTGAACGTGAGCATGGTTATACTCGTTATGTATATGCTCATGTTCCTCTCTGGATCAAGTTTAGAGTAGTCCATAACCATAAATATGATAGCCTTTGTTGCCTATGTTTGTCTCCCAATTAGGTTGAAAGGAACACTGTTGTGTTAATGGTCATGTTTTCATATAGAGAATAAAAGGAGAAATACATTTGAGTTTTTAGTACCTTCAATTTCATTCTATCTGATCAATTTATACATATATTAATAACTTTTAACTTTTTGTATTATGTCAAATTTGCAAATGTTAAAAATTGTCAATGATATTAGTTACAAAATCAAATCCAAGTATCTAATACTTTATGAAATAAAGGTTCAATTTCATAAATTTTATATTATAATTTACCCAATTATAGGGATATTATTGTTTAAATTTACTATCTATAGTATTATACTTAAATTTGCATTAAATTGGGGGCTTAGACATTGTTGTAATTTTTCATAATTTTTGAAAGATAATAATTAAACAATGCAACTATGAGTATATTTAAGGTTTTATAACCTTCAATATCGTTCGATGTTATTGATCTGAGGTTCTATTAAAAATATTTTGTTATTGCATCTTGTGGAATTTAGGAATGGGTTTGCAAGTTTCACTATTTTTTTTTTGATAAAGTTATCCTATTTATTATGAATTTATAGATTCTGTTGAGTTCTTTCATAATTGTAGTCTTAAACTTTTCAGTTAAAGTTACAAACCTCATGGACAAATACTTCATTTCCTTTATGCAAATTGGATATAGAATGTCGTATAAATCATTACAATTTACATGTCACCTAACATTATTGAAAAAGAAAAATATTATCTTAATTTAAAGTGATCAGTTTCATTTTTTCTAGGTTTTATGAGTTAAGAAAATCCTAATATGATATGAAATTTTGATAACGATAGTGTCTGTTTGATTCAACTGAAAGTTGTTTTATTATTTGTAAAATTTCAATTTCTTCTTATTAGGTTCAAATTTACACGAGTTTAAAAATTTTATTTTAATGCATTTAATCAAATTTATGAATGAATATGATTATTTATTTGATAAAAAGGGTTAATTATAAAAAATCTCAAACTTTACTTAATTTTGCAATTATAGCTTAAACTTTTAAAAATGACTATTAAATATCCATACTTTCAATTCTTTTTCAAATCTAGCTTGACTTTAGTATCTCTATTAATGTTGCTAACATGGTAAGCCACGTCAAACATAAATTTAAATATGTTTGATAATAACTAGATTAAATAATACATGTTACATTACTTGAAGTAATTAAGGAAAATTAAAGAAAATTTTAAAAATTGAAATAAAAAGGGAAAAAACTCTAAATTAATTTGAGATTTAAACTTTTTGTTGTTATTAATTTCTATTCAAAGAATTCCTTTTAAGCAGTTACGTGAAGCGAAGTGAGAAACAGAAGAAAAGAACATCCCTGTTTCACCTTAAAAGGGATTTTCTACTTTTGCTTTCAATTTTCATGTCTCGTTTCACTGGTTACTTTTTATCTTAATCTCTTAGAAACCAAACAAACAATTACAAGCACCAATTTTAGTATTCCTTCCCCTAAAAACTGGAACTACTTTAACTTCAAGTACAAATGAAATCTTCGTTAACTAATCCACCTTCCTTGACCTACAATCTGTATGGTAGGCTTTTCATGGTTGTTCTTTTTTATTCATTTCGGATCTAAGAGAACATGTCTTTCTCTCCTTACCATAACTAGGTTTCCCTTAGGTTACTTTCTAATGTTTGGGAAATGCTACTTCTCTTTCACTCACTCACCATTTGTTTTTTTTGTCTTTTTCCACAACAACCCTTTTTAATCTATATTTGTCTGCTAGTTTGTTCTTTGGGTTATAGGTAAGTAAAGGCTAGGAAAGTTTGAAGCTTTCTATATATATATATATATATAATAGCACAAAGAAAAAGATGGCAAATTGTAAAATGTCAAAATTTAAAAATCAGATAGAGGTAAAAAGTCAGAGATCAATGTTGTATCAGCTTTATCGGGGAATTTCCCATTTTAGTATGAGCTTCCCAAAGAAATAGCTTAGTAGCCACATTAGCGGCAGATGGTATGATTTTAGGCGCTGCCTATTGGCCCTAAAACTACTGCTGCAGCATCTTAAACTACTCGTGCAAGGCCTCTGCTTCTCTTGTCTTTGGTCTTGGATCACCTACTAATGCGACTGGGTTTGAATCTCGTATATATATTTATATATATATATATATATATACAGTTATAGAGGCAAGCCAGATTTACAAAGTCTAAATCCCAAATTAATTTAGGGATTTTATCCTTTTTTATAATTTTTCTTAATTTCATTTAATTACTCTAATTAAGTCTGATATGTAAAATTTAATCCAACTATTATTCAATGTGTTTAAATTTATGTCTGACGTGGCTTGCCACGTTAACAATGATAATAGAGATACTAACTACGGACAAGATTTGAAAAAAGTTGAAGATATGAGTATTTAATTGCCACTTTAAGTCTAAATCCCAAATTAATTTAGGGATTTTATCCTTTGTTTTACAATTTTTATTAATTTCACTTAATTACTCTAATTAAGTCTTATATGTAAAATTTAATCTAACTATTATTAAATGTGTTTAAATTTATGTCTGACGTGGCTTGCCACGCTAACAATAATAATAGAGATACTAACGTCGGACAAGATTTGAAAAAAGTTGAAGATATGAGTATTTAATTGCCACTTATATATATATACATATATATATATATATATACATACATATATATATATACGGTTATAGAGGCTAATCAAATTTACAAAGTCTAAATCCCAAATTAATTTCGGGATTTTATCCTTTATTTTACAATTTTTCTTAATTTCACTTAATTACTCTAATTAAGTCTGATATGTAAAATTTAATCCAACTATTATTAAATGTGTTTAAATTTATGTCTGACGTGGCTTGCCATATTAAAAATAATAATAAAGATACTAACGTCGGACAAGATTTGAAAAAAGTTGAAGATATGAGTATTTAATTGCCACTTTTCAAAGTTAGGGATATAATTACAAAATTGAGTAAAGTTTGGATTTTTTGTAATTAGTCCTTATATAAACCTACGTGCGGACCTTATTTTGAATTTAAAGGTTTAATTAAGTTGTTGCATGCTCACAATATTATTTTTAATCATAGAACTTAATAACTATTTGTGACTTTTCTATCAAACTTACATAAATGTATACAATGTTTATCCTTAATAGAATTAGTTATTGAATCTTCTTATATTTTGTATATGGATTAACTTAATTTCAAAAAATCATTTTTTTGATTCCTCTATGAGATTAACTAAGTTATAAATTGTATTGGTGGTTGGGGTATCGAATTTCTTATCTAACTTAATTTATTACAATTGTAAAACAAGATGCTTCTATACTCTAATTGAAAAGATCAAATAATATTGGTTTTAAATGTTACATTTTTGAACAAATAGAAAGGGACATCAAGATCACTGCCTTTTGACTTCCTTAACAAATAGTGGTGACGTAACTTTATATCCCCATATTGCCCATCATCTTTATTGATCCTTACAAAAATGATATTATAACTTCACTATTTAGTAAGAGAACATGACAGCAACATGGCTCTTATGCGATTGAAAAATCCCACATCTCATTACATTAAATCCTTTTAATTATCTTGCATGGATATATAATAGTATATTAGGCACAATACTATGATATATTATTTTTTGTTTGAATTTTAAAACATGATCAATAGAAATATAGGATTGTGTATACATGTGTATAATTTTATTGTTCAAAAATATATTAGGGAACTGAATTTTGGTTGGACAACAAACATATGAGACTTTGAAAAGCAACTAAATTTAGAGATAAATTTATTAGGTTATTACTTTGATGCAATATTTTTTCTTTTTGATCACTAATATTTTGTATATAATGATATATTTTAGCATCACTATATGATTTCAGGTACTTGTTGCTTAGCATCACAAGTTAATTAAGAAAGAACAAAAGACCTATTTTTATTGAGGAGTGTGGGAATGCTAAAAAGGGTCGAAGTTTTATCATTAATGATGATGACAAGAGTGCACCACCAGATAGGAATGATGAATGAAGCCCTTTAAAAATGAAATTTGTAGAATTTACAACTTAATGATAAACTAATTATGCTTAAGTAGGCATTTAGGAATGAAGATATTTTATAACTAAAATTTGTGCCTAAATTGTTATGGCATTATTCATGTTTTATGACATCCTAAAGTTCCTTACTAAAATGGAGATAGGACATTTAATTGTCATTGATATACTAATCTTGGCACTTAACATCTAATAATATATATTTTCATTTAGTTACTACGATCCAGTACTGATTAAATTTATGGAAACCACTATATTAATAAGAGATTAGCCATGTCTAGTAATGAATTAATACATTATATTTTTATCTAATTTAGAAATTGGAAAGAAAACATATAATCTTTATAAATATATAATTTAAAATCTTCATAACTGACGTAGAATTTATAGAAATGATATTTTTATATGAAATTATGGTATTATTTTTGTGTATTAAAGGTATGTTTTGTAATAAGTTGTGGTACTTGTATGATGGTATAGAATTATGGTATTGTTTATTTGGACTCATGGTATAGTTTATATGAAATCTTGGTATTGTTTGTACTTAGATGTGGTATTGACATATTATAGTAAAGGTGTTACTTATTTATGATGATATTTTTTGTATAGAATCGTGGTACTATTTATATTAAGTTATGGTATTGTTTGTATGGAATTATGATATTATTCGTACTATGTGTATTAAAAAATCTTAATAAAGATGTTATTTTATTTTATTTATTTATTTTGGTGGTATTATTTCTATAAAATCGTGATATTATTTGTATAGATTCATGGTATAGTTTTTATGGAGTCATAGTATTGTTTGTACCTAAATGTGGTATTGAAATATTAAAGGCATTGTTTATTTTTTTAATGATATTATTTGTATAAAGTCACGATATTGTTTGTGTGGAGTCATGATATAATTTTTTTGGAGTCATAATATTATTTATACTCAAATGTGGTATTGACATATTAAAGTAAAGTTGTCACTCATTTATTTATTTTGATGGTGTTATTTATATAGAGTCGTAGTATTGTTTGTATAGAGTCATCGTATTATTTGTATAGCGTCATTGTATTATTATACTCATAAGTGGCATTAACATATTAAATTAAAGGTCTCACTTATTTTTTATTTTTATGGTATTGTTTATATAAATTGATGGTTTGATTTTTGTGGATTTATAATATTATTAATGTTTAGTGATGGTATTATTTTTAGTGAGATATGGTATTGACATATTGAAAGGTGTTACTTATTTGTATAGTGTGATGGAATTTTTTTATATAGAATCATGATATGTTTTGTATGGAGTTATGGTATTCTTTCTATTAAGCTACAGTGATAAATGTTAATAAAGATATAACTTATTTCTATACATCCTTGATATTTTGTTAAATTGTCTTTTCTCGCCTATTTTCATTCAAAATATTTGATAAATTGTCTTTTTTCTCATAGTGTCATATCAACTAACCTGACTATGTTATTTTTAATTATTTGAGGTGGTGAAACCAATCCATCTTTCTTTAAATTTCATAATGATGGAAAAGTGAAAGGTGAACAAAATCTAAGGTAAATTGGGAAACACTACCCATTCTTGCCTTATTTTTACGTCTCTTTAATGTTATTAGTTTTTGCTTCACTTTAAATAAGGTTTTCAATGTTAGATTATCTAGAGAAAGAGTGGAAACCTCCAATTAATAATTACTTTAACTAATTGTCACCCATGCACACACACATGAAAAACCCAAACTTAAAAATAAATGAATTGTCATCTTCTTTCATTAAAAATTTTGAACCTTCCACTTTTGCTTTCCCAACAGAGATAACAGATCCTTTTCTTTCCAATTCCACCACAGCAGTGAAAACTATCCTCTTAAAGATTCAAATCCTAAACAAAGACACATCTGATTAAGAAGAAGAAGAAGAAACAAATCTCAAGACAACAATTCCTTACCTTCGTAGCTATCGACAGAGAAAGGAGATGAAGAAAGCCTTCAACAAATATAACTTAATTTGGAAGTTTTTGGAGAATCCTTTATATGGAGGGAATAACTTTACTCTTTAAGAGAAGCTCATCGGATCATTTTATTGGGTCCTCTATAAAGTCGTTTAATGAATAGTGTTGCCCCCCGAAAATTTTTCGTTAAATTAAGCATAATAGTTTATGGAATAAGCATGAGAATTGAATTTTTGACTTAGAAAAATTTTTGGGATCATGATAGAATCATGTTAGAGATTAATTATTTATTACAATGTGAGTAAAAGTTTATTTCGCTAATTAGTGGAAATAAATGCATAAGAATGAATTGAGGGCATTTTTGGCATGTCACTTAAGTACCAAAAGAGCCTAAGCTTATAAGGAAGGGTAAAGTGGACTTTTGGGACTCATTAA
>JAOTAY010019864.1:0-14164 GCA_025629805.1 Erythroxylum baracoense
GTTAGAAGTATAAAAAAATACAAACTTTTTTTGTTTTTAGTTGATCGGTTTGGTTCGGAAAAAATTTTGCCTACACCGCAACCGAACCGATATAGTTGGTTTTCCAATATCCGAAACCGAACCAAACCATCCATCACATTGGTTTGGTTCGGCTTGGCCCGGTTTCGTCAGTTTTTTAGGTTGGTTCGATTTTTTCAGTTTTTTTGCCCACCCCTACCCGGGAGTGTGAAAAATAGACCTGAAACTCCCTAAAAATTACCTTTTTTCCAGCGAGGGAGCGATTACACACATGCTCAACCATGAATAGTAATGCGGGGGAGGCGATGAGTTTGCAAGTACGTTGCATGTGTCAGATACGTGACCAAATATGGACCAGAGAAGTGGCTGATCGGAGGGCGACACGTGCCATCCGCGCTCATATGTGGTTGACGTCAGTCCTACGGACATCTACAGTAAATTAGAAAAAAAACACAAAAATTTCAGATTTTTCGTAAGGAACCCAGTGTATTTTTGGTCAGTTTTTGGGTCCGAGAAATTAATAAAGTGAGTTTTTCCATTTTTCTAGATTTATTACATTAGTAATAAATTAAAGTTTAACTCTAGAAAAAGAATTAAGGTGTTTTGAATCCGATTTCAAGTGAATTTTTATGCTTCGAACATCACATGAGGAAGATACTTCAAGCTTTCGTGTCTCAAGTCTCATGTTCAGTGTTTGAGATCGCATGATAGTTACTTGGAAATGGAAATGAGACATTCTAAAGTTATTTTTGAGTGAATTTTTGTGCAATGAACTTGCTATAAAAGAGATACATGAGGTTCTTATGTATTGGACAGTCAGTTCAGTGTCCAGTAATGCATGATAGTCACTTTATTGAGATTTTTCTTTTACAAAAATCTCAAATGAAGTTTTTAGAGAATGTCTTCAGCACAGGTGTGTGACAATGAGACTATGCATTTGAATTTTTGCATTTATTAGTGTTACATTGTCACATGCTATATTTTCGTAAAAAATGTGAGGAAAACATAAAGATGAATCCTTTGTGTTTGTGGACTTTTTGAGTGCTGATGAGAATGTACTCACCAAAGTAGCATTCCAAGTTAGTATTTTGAATTGTTCTGCTTGCATGTAGGAGGATGTCTTTGATTTTATGTTTAGTTATTCTGCACAAAGGTGTTAGCCTTACATAATGTTTTGAGATGTTCATAAAAGCATTAGATGGAGGAAAGTCGTTGCTTAAATGATCTATTCACCCAAAGATGGTAGTGTCATAAGAGTTGATGGTTTGTACTTTGATCGCTTTTATATGGAGGTCTAATTGCATATATTATGTATTCAGCCAAAAGGTGTTTCATAATATTTGTAATCGAATTTTTAGTAAAGATACTATTTAATGGCTTTGAGTATCGCTGTTATCCTACATTTGTGCTGATCTAATCAAAGTTACTTTATAGCCACCTTTTTGGTTAATAAAATTAGTGTCGCCATTGAATCCCTGACTGATTTCAATACAAAGAAGTGGACAGAGGATGTATTGAATGCTATGGAGATAGATGAGGTTGATATGGCCATACAAATACATAGGCCATCTCCACCTTTATCCATGAGCTCGAAAGCTCATAAAGCAGCCTATGAAGTCTAGGATCGGTCTGACAGATTAAGTCTTATGACCATTAAGAGATCCATACCTAAGCATCTAACTTCTGGACACAGATATAGCGAAGTAATTTCTTGGTAATGTCTCCCAAGGGTACACAATCTCACCTAATGTTGAGACAAGTACCTTGATGAAAGAATTATTCTCTATGAGGCATACGAGAGAAGGGGGAGTAAAAGAGAACATATTAAGAATGATTCATCTTCACAGTAGACTGAAGATGTTAAACATTCCTCTTCTTGATGTCTTCATAATTCACCAAACTCTAAATATACTCCTTCCAGAGTTAAGTAATCTGGTGATGTCATATTATTTATAGGATGAGGAACGGGACTTCAATACTTTGATTGCTAATTGTTTTGCTGAGAAGGAGGAACTCAAGCTTGTTACTCCTACAACCCTCGATGCATCTAAATGGAAGGCAAAGATGAAACTCACTAAAATCAAAGGTAAAAAGACAGAATCCTCTCTACATACTGATGCTGGTCAATCCAATGCTGGTAGAGGTCTTCGGGATATAAAGTAACCAGCAGTATAAAGCCTAGAAGGAAAGACTATGATTATCAAATAACTTTTTAGCTTATCAATTTATGAATCTGATTTGCGATAGTCGCATTAAGTACTTGGTGGCTATGTAATGGAGTATTTGATCAAGTTTATATCCAGGATAAAGCCAAATAAAGAGAAGGAGAAACTGATGGTTTAAAGTAATAAAGAAGTGAAAGTAATATCTATAGGGGATGTATGTACTGAGCCATGTTGCAAAGTTCATTTTGGGTTTTACATGAAACATTTTATATATAATCTTTGGATCAATTTTGGACAAAAAAAGTTAACGTTTTGTATTTAATGCTTATGTTGTACAGTTGTATTTAATGCAAAATATAATGGTACAACTTTTTTATCATATGGTTTGTATAGAATATGTCTTACCCCGAATTAGATATATACTTCTTCGTATCTTGCTAAACAAGTCATGAAATGAAGGACCTTGATGAATGAAAAGTCATACATAGTGTGGCATAAAAGTTTAAGTCACATTTCCAGAACTAGGGTTGAGAGATTGATTAAGGAAAGCATTCTCTCAATTCTAGATTATGATGATCTAGAAACATGTGTTGACTATTGCAGGATTAAGTTGACTAATAAGGATATTAAGGTCAACTCATGTTTCTGACTTATTGAGTCTGATACTTACTGATATCAGTAGACCTTATACAATTGCATTGTGCAATTCTAAATATATTCTGATATTTGTTAATGATTGTCTCCATTACAGTTATGTATTTTTGCTTAAAGATTGAAGGTTGAGAATTAATTGGGAAAATTCATTCAGAATATCATATTTGACCGTGAAGGAGAATATCATGGCAAATGTGGTGTTTCAGGAATTGAAAAGGTCCGTTTGGCAGATATATGGAATCGGTTAGGATAGTGACTTGATTCACCATACCGGGTAGTCTTGAGCAAAATGTGTGTTGTCAAAAGGCATAACCGCACCCTAAAGGACTTGAAAAAGTCAATGCAAAACAAGATTAATCTACCTGATTATCTAGAAGTGTAAAAACCCAGTCTCACAAACATTCATGTGTGGGGCTACCCTACCGAGGTAGTATAATCCTCATAAAAAAAATTTGCTTGCCCATTATTCTCATTGCTATTTAGTAAGATATCCTAAATACTCTAAAGACTGCAGATTTTACTCTAGAGAATGAGGGAACAGAATAGTAGAATCACAAATAGCTAAGTTATTATGTACCCACTACTCATACAGTTAGATCCGGTGGATCTAGGTCTTTATACCATACCTGTACAAGAACAGGAACTCATACCTGTACACATAGAGGTTCCTGGGGGTACAAGATCTAATACAGTTATAAAGATCTACCAGAGTGAGATGACCTATTATCCCATCTAATATCATATTCTATTAGGTGAACAGGATTGTGATATTAGCCATGTTGCGAATCTGGTTACTTTTATAGAAGTTGTTTCTATACCCAATACGGAATTGTGGTGACTTGCAATTACTTATGAGATGCAAGTCATGAAATATAATAAGGTCTAGGAGCTAGTTAATTTTATAGCGGAATTGCAAACCTGTCATTTGTAAATGAAGTTTTAAGACCTGAAGGATTTCAGGATAAAGTTCAGCAGTTTATGTGCTAGCTCAGTTGCTTGATAGTTCACTCAGGAAGAAATGTTGACTTTAATGTTACTTTGCCTCTCGTATCCTCAAAGGATATATTTTGAGTGATTATGACAATTGTAGCACATGATGATAAAGAGCTACATCAGATGGTTGTCAAAATTTCTTTCCTGAATAAAGACTTTTATGAAGTGGTATATGTGGTACGATCTGAAGGATTTCCCGATCTAGATGGAACTAACATGGTTTGCGCGTTATGCAGATCAATATATGATTTACATCAAACCTCCTGAAAGTGATATCTTACAATTGATGAGGTTATGACCTCTTTTGGCTTCATGGAAAATAAAGTTAAAAAGATGCTTGTACTATGAGGTTAAGGGGAGCGAAGTTATCTTCTTATTACTGCATGTTGATGATATATTACTCACCTCAAATTACTTGACCATGTTGTATAAGATTAAGCAACGTTTGGTCGAGAACTTTGACATAAATGACCTTGATGTTACATCTTTTGTCCTATTTGTTTAGATTCATTGAGACAGATCTTAATATTAATCACACGTCTCAAGAGTGCATACACTAAGTATATGTTACAAAAATTTTATACGATTAACTGTAAACCTGTCATAGCACCTATCTCTCATAGTGAGAGATAATCTGTGGCACAATATCTAAAGAATAAAGTAAAGAGAGAGGTTATGGGAAATGTTTCATATTCTAGTACAGTTGATAGCCTAATGTATGCTCAGCTAGTTACTAGGGAGGACATTGCATTTACTGTTTCATTGTTTGGTCAGTATCTGGTTAACTCAAATGTAGACTATTAAAATACAGTCAAGCGAATGTTAAGATATTAAAGGGAATCAAGGATTATTTGTTGACATATAGAAAAGTCAACATATTAAACCTCCTAAGGAATTAAGATTCAAATTAAGCTATGTGTCCAGATGATCGAAAGTTCACTTAAGGTTACAGTTTAAGTTTATAGGTGCTACAATGTCATGAAAGTGTGTCAAGTATAAACGAGTGATTTCCTCAATCATGCATGCATAGTATATGCTATAGGGCTACTTCATAGACGGTTTAACTCAGAAATTACTGTGGTTGATTCAGTGACTAAATCCATTCGGTTGTAATGTGATAATTAAGCTACTATGTTGTTTAATAACAACATTGAATATCACAGAGTCTTAGCATTTTGAGTTCAAATATTTTACTATGAAGTAGTTGATACGAAAATGTGACATTAAGGTTTTGAGCATTTAAAGATTGAGGAACTATAAGTTGATTCTTTAACTAAAGGTATTTGCCCACTTGTGTTTGGATTTCAAGTATACTGTATGGGTGTTTTGAAGTCCTTAGACTTTGCTGGTTAAAAGATTGTTATGTTTGCCCCATGTACATTTGTACGTTTTAATGTATTACGACGGTATGATGGTTCGTTAATAAAGATCATTGTTTATCCTCAGTAATACATGTTATCATATATTGTCATAATACATATGGAAGTTTTAAGATTTGTGTCAATCTTAAGCATTTAAAGGTCATTGGACATATATACATATTGACTTTGAACCTATGTCATATAGACACATGCAGTTTTGTACGAATATCCTTAAGGTTTCACATAACATAGGAGATATAAGTTTTTAATCCCATAAAGGTTCTTTAATGTAGCTTACCATTTAGTTAGAGAATATAAAGGTTTTTCTAATGTTGTTTAGCATTCGGTGATAGCAAACATGATTTCTCTACTACAGTTTAGTACATGCAGTTTAGCATAAAGTTGGAGAAATCGAGACTTACAAACAAAGATGATACGTATTAGATCATAAAGGTATCATCCTAGTTTTCCACATTCCATTTTCCCATTCACATTAGTGATGTATTAGATATGCGTGATTATATTGAATCTGTGTTGCACATGACACATGTATTTGATACTTTTCGGTATCAAAAGCCTTGCAGGACAGAATGATGGACTTTCATTATCTTTGGATCAAATATTTTGTTTTTAAACTTGGTCGACTAATACAGTAGCGTAGCGTAACCAAGTTTTTAAAATTATTTTTTAAACTTGAGTCAAAACTGTAATTAAGTACTGTTCAAGAGGGAGAATGTTGGGCATTTTTGTCCTTTTCCATAAAGTTGGACAACATTTAATTGCATTATTTGGTTTTTAAATAAATTATTAATTAAGTTACATAATTTAATCCTGATAAAGATAATAAAGTAGCCTAATAAATGATCCTGATAAAGATAATAAAGTAGCCTAATAAATGATCTACATCAATGTGTCGAAGTCCGGGTAGAAAATGGATCCCTTTTAGTATAGACATGGTCCATATCAGACTTGTTATTGGGAAGTCTGATATACAAGTCTGATATGGAAGCTACATATATAGGTTAAGGTCTCTTGCAATTGTTGATATCAATCATAAGCATAAGGATTCTCTGATTTGTTAAAAGAGGTTACGTCTTAAAAAATATATGGAAAGACCTAAACCGCGTCCTGGTGATGGATTCCTGTGAAGACAGCGGTCGATTCAGGCTCATTTCAGCTTCAAAAAACTCATTCGAAGTTGAGGAACTGAAATCAAGTACTTTCTACATTTCTTTCTTTTTTTGCCCTTTCATGTTCGATATGGAATACGTAACTAAGGTACCGTTATGTATTACAAGAATAAGAGCTTGTTAAGAGATAACACTTCGATCTCTAGAACTAACAATGAGTCAACAAAAATTCTGCTTGTTTATTCATGCTCTAAAGAGTTGTATCTAAACTAGCTTACAACCCTTAACAATCCTTACTTTATAGCAATAAAAATCTCAAGTGAAAGATAAAACAACTTATCAAAATAAAATAAACTTTTAATATTCTGATATCTTATTCAAATAACTTATCTACTCCTTCCTTTCCGCATATTTGAATATTCAAATAACTTATCTACTCCTTCCTTTGTCCACGTTTGAATTTGCCATGTCTGAGTCTCTGGTAAACTTGGTTAAAAGGGCCACTTTGACAACAGAATCTTGTTGCCCCAGCTGCCCTTGACCCATAACAGACATATGTTTCCATAAGATGCTAGGGGCTAATTAGCAGCAATGAGTGGTATTATAACTCTAAAGGATTTTGCTCTTATCTTGAGAGGGTTCCTTTCTACCCCCTAATCCTAACCTAGTTGATCAACTAACATATGGAGTGCAATCTTTGAGGAAATTCACTAATAGATCTTCTAAAGACATATTCAGGTCTTATGCTTCAAAAGTCAACAGTATAAAATTGTTTAGTTCAAGCAAAGCTCCTTAGAAGTCTCCTTAGTTTCTAGCTTGCAATTAGGAATAGACTCAATACATTAGATATGATTAAGGGAACACGTAACTCTAATGCTATATATAGGTTGTACAACATGGAAGTTGAAACACTTAGCCATCTCCTTTTTAAATGTAGCTATATAATATTTCTTTGGCCCATCATTCAACTGTATATAATCAATTTTGTCAACAAATGGAGTAGGAGAACAAAAGACAATGGCTACGCAACCTCATTAATTGTATGATGGAGATCGCATCCTTTTCAAATTTGCTCTTGGGTGCACTATATACTTTATATGGAGGGAAAGAATTCAAGATTATTTAGGCATCAATCGCAAGATTCATAAGTTACCATTCAAAGGAAGCATAGATAAAGGAAATTGTTAAGGCAAGATGCTAGGAATTGAACCTTTCATAGAGCATTGGTAAAAGATGGAATGTTTAAAAGCAAGCTAAGCTAATAACTGGATTGTTAAACTTGTCTTAATTGTCGCTCTAGTACTTATAATAGCTTCAGCCATTATACTCCTTTTAGATATTTTCAATATATTCTTTGACTTAACAAAACCTATATATTTTAAATTTTGTTAAAATTTATATAAAATATAAATAAAAATTTTAATCATTTATTAAATAAAAATAACTAAATAAATGTTCTAAAAATTTGTATAAGATTGAAAGAATGAATTATTAAATTCAAAATTAATTAAACTAGTGTTTTCAACATTAATTGCCTTCTCAAATTGGATCTTAAAAAAGCATTTGATAGTGTTGATTGGGAGTTCATCTTAAATGCTCTACAGACCTTGGATTTTCCCTAGATCTTCATTCAATGGATCTTAGAATGAATTACAACCCCTTCTTTTGAAATATTGGTGAACGGACAACCTAGTAAACATTTTAAAAGCTCCAAGGGGATCCCATCACTCAATATCTCTTTGCTCTTGTTATGGAAGTATTTAATAAAACTTTTAAACGTAATTGTGGGTTGCACAAAAGCCTTTAAATTTTACGTCAAATGCAAAAATTAGAGCACCACTAACTTGTTTTTTGCAGATGAGCTTATACCCCTATCCAGTGCAGATCAAATCTCAATCTCCACTCTAATGAAAGCTTTGAAAATCTTCAGCAAACTCTCTAGGTTAATTATGCAAAAAGTAGTTTCCTCTTATTTAACTCTGCTTTGGAGAATGAATCAGTTATCAATTCCATCACTTTTTTTCAAGTTTCAATCATTCTCAACGGTCTATCTTGGTAGTCCAATCTCAATTTCCAATCCTACTTCTACTGACTTTGATTTTCTAATTGAAAGAATCAAAAGCATAATTGCATCTTGAGGTTTTAAATCTCTATCCATTGTAAGAAGGGTTCAACTTATATCTTCTGTTCTAAACTCTATTAATGTCTTTTGGGCTACACACTGGTTATTCGTAGGAATATCATTAAAACTATAGAGAGGATTTACAACAACTTTCTTTGGAGTGGACATGAGGAAACTACTAGGAGGGCTAAATACAATGGAAAGATGTCTGTATTTCTAAGGGTAAGGGTGGGCTTGGGATTATCTCACTAAAATTGATGAATTCTGTAATGCTAATTAAAAGACTTTGGAGATTATTGATAGACAAGCAATCCCTTTGGTGCAAATAGGTTCATGACATATTAACAAAGAAAAGAAGCATTTGGAGCATTAAAATCAAATCCTCGTTAACTTCCAATTGGAAGGCTATCCTAAAGACAAGAGATCTTTTAAGGAATGAGTTTGTTAATCGAGTTGGAAATGATTAACTAACCAGTTTTTGGTTTGATTATTGGTTATCTTATGGTCCTTTAATCAATGTGCAAGAGACGGATGGATTCAAATCCTTACTTGATCAGGTGGTGACAATTGTAGAAGCTTTAAAGGACAGATGAATATTATTACAACATATAATCCCTAGATCTATATATGAAGAACTTCACCAAACTACAGATGAATATTATTCCAAAATGTAATCCCTAAATCTATATATGAAGAACTTCACCAAACTAACTTGCTTAGAGGGGAGGATAGTATTATCTGTAAACACACCAAATATGGGAAATTTACTAACCAATCATGTAGAAAATTCTTGCATAAACATTATATCACAATTCCTTGGACCAAGGTGGTCTAGATATAGCACTGTCACCCAAGAGTTGCCTTTACTTTGTGGTCAGCTATGAAGGATAGATTGCCAACTGTAGATAAGTTGAAGAACTTTCTCAATATTCCCAACTGGTGCATCCTCTGTCAGAGGGCTGAGGAAAGTCATGAGCATTTGTTCTTTCAATGTGCGTTTGTTAACATTAGCTGGAAGACGATTATGGTCAAATTACATTATGAATGCCCTTTGTCATTGGAACTCTATCAAAACATGGAATGGCCATTTTAAACAAGCTGATGAATCAGTCAGGTGGTGCTTCTACATAGCTCTATCTATTACTGTCAAAGCTATCTGGGATGAGTGGAACTCTTGCATATTTTAGAATAAAAGTCTAACCAATGAGCAATTTACAATAACATGTCATAAAATTCTAATAAGTTGCGAAGAACTTTCACTTTATGTCATTCCTTATTAGAAAGTGAAAAATAAAAATAAATCTTTATTTGACTACCTCTAATAGTCAAAACATATTTATAATACAATGCACGATCAATTACAATATAAGTAAAAGTCTATAGTAGATATACATACTCAAATGCTTAAATATATTTCATATTATAGTAACATAATCATCAATCATTTCTAATTCTACTTGCATAATAATCTGAACATGATAAGAACATCTAATCTAAAAAGTAGTCTATTGTAAAATAATGAACCATTTATAGTAAGGTAAAACTTGAAAAAGACAACCCCATTGTTATTATACAAATTTTTGATAAGACAGATCAATTTTTTAATCAAAATTCCATAAGCTAAGAAAAGAAATATCTTATTTATGGGTTATGATTCATTAAAAGGGGTTTTAATTTCCTAAATCAAATATCCTTTTTACAACTTCCATTTGGTACCAATAAAATGAGTAGTAATGCATGCATATTTTTCTTTTGACACTTCATTCTTTCAAATATCTGAAGTTAAGAAAGGATGGACATAAAATTAAAATAACTATTTATTTATTGATTTTCTTTTTTATCAATATAAGACATTATATCACATTTACATTGAATCATATTAATTGGTTGGTATGTTAAGTAATAAGCAAGGCTCATCATATGTTGAAGTAGAGGCAATCAATAAACATGATAGGAAGTTTGTCAATAACAATCATCAAATTAATTGCCCTTCACAATGCAATGTGATCACAATTTTAATTGTAATGGAGCCATCATAATTTAATTTAGCTCCAATCACATGTTGTCTTATATCATTCTTCTTTTAAATAGGAAAATTTTTTAAATGAAAAAGTAGGTGAGAGGTATTACTCGTAAAATGAGAAAAAATTCTCTCTCTCGATAATTATAATGAAAATTTGAATTTTCTTCCATTCTTTTCTTAATCATATATTTTTACATAGTAAACCATAACTTCTTTATTTCACATTGTTATTCGTTTCTTCTTTACGAGATTCATCATTAAATCTTTCATCTGGTAAACCATAACTTCTTATCCTTATTGTAATTTCTACATTAATAATAAAATTATTTATTATAATAAAAATAAATTAATAATGACAAAATTAAAATTAATCATCTTAAATAAAAGCATCATGTTGTAAAGTTAAGGTTTTAGTTCTTGTAGCTTTTTATCCTAAATTGTTATTTGTCTCAAATCATTTTATGATAATTGAAAATTCTAGTAACTTGAATTGTGAATATGAACTATAGTTTTTTTTTTGAAAAATAATGTGAATTATAGTTTTGATAATAAAACGAGGAAGGAGACTAAATTGTATTAAGTAAGTGATATGGAGAAAACAAAAGTTCATAAGGAATAGTTCAATTTTTATATGTAAAGCATTTAAACTGAAAGCTAGCCTATTAAAGATGAATAGAGAAAGACAATTCTAATAAGAAATGGAAAGATTATAAACCATTATACCTTAATAAAATTCTCTCTCTTTTTTTTCATACATCAACAACTTTTTCAGTTATCTATTAAGAAAAAATTGATGTTAACTGCAACTCTTCTTTTATTTTTATTAATTAAGTACTTTTATCCAACATATTCATATTCTTATATACTCGTAACCTTAAAATCCATTCAAAATTTAAAGGAAGACAAATATAATATTAATAAACTTGTATAATGAAAAGAAAAGAAAAAAGATATATAAGACTGATTGATATGGTCTATCAATGTTAAAAATACCGTAAGTGCATGGTGTAATTGTAACTAACACAGGTAAGTATGAGTTGATCCCATAAAGACTATAAATACTAATAACCTATGAATCAGAGTGTGGATTTTAGTTAAAAATTAAAATAAACCAATAAACTAAGAATTAAAACAATACTGAATGCAAAATAACGAAAATACTAAGAAGAATCAGTATCACATAAAAGTATCTAGGTAATGAATCCTTCTAAGAATCCTTAAATATTAATCCTTTATCATGAATTATACTTTTGATTATTGGACTGTGAAAATTCTTATCTCATGTTAATATCTTTTTCAAGACTATTAACAAATAAACCATCAGTTGATTAACAAAAATCTTTCTAGACCCTAGGATTGCATTATTAATTTATGAATTCTATTATTAGGTTTGATCCTAATCTAGAGGATTTATGTCGACTTATCTCTAGATTTGCATACAACTCCTTCCAATTATGGTACTTCTCATTCTCAATTGTATGAAATCAAATTATGTAATAATATTTCAGATGTATTAGAACAAGAATAAAATGGATAATAGAATCACAATAAAATTGCATTAAAAAGATGAAATCATATTGTTAGCACAAATTAGAAAACAAAGAAATCATAATTCTAAATCTTCCTTTTCTTCTAATAAATCTTTTTGCAAGTTTGGATTGGATGAAGCTCTATAATGAACCTCTTGGCATTATTTCATGTTTTCCTTATCCCATCATCATAATTGTCACCTGTTTATGTGTCTTATGACTCAAAATTGCTTAAAATTTTGGTTCCCCTATTTTGCCTCCATTCACGTCCTCTTATAATAACAATTAGGGGTTCTGGGATATACACAGTCATTTACACAACTACGTAGGTGACAATATAGCCCCAAAAATACCTAAAATCATGACTTTACATGGTTATAGAGACTTACATAGCCATATACATGGGCTTATATCTTCAAGTTGCTTTAAATATTTGTTTTATACCACAATTTTATTTGAATTCTTCTCCTTTAGTCCAAGAAGGCAATTATCACCTACAAACACATTTGAAGCAAAATAAGTACCAAAAATACTATCAAACCATTAAATAATAAGCAAAAACATTAAATATGAGTATATAAATATAGTCAAATAATCATTTATCAAACATCCCTACATTTAAACTTTTGCTTATCCTCAAGCACTTCATAATCTAAATCATTAATTTTACAAACATCCATCTCTTATTAACCTCAACCTATCCATCCACACTCTAAATCATCATATTATATTAATCAAATTAACATAAAAATATAATTAAATTATTCTAGAACTAACCTTCATAAGTCAACATCAATCATAATCAAAACAATAATCTTTTTGAAATCAAAAGAGCAAATCTTTATACCCTCACCAAGAATTCACCCAATGCACTCAAGTGTTTAGGGTAAAAAGTAAAAAAAAACTCTCAAATCAATACGCAACAAAATTCTTAGCCATAAGCTTGCAATGTTATCATATCTTCCCCATTTATAAGTAAACTAGAAACAAAAATCAAAAGGTCTTGTCACAAGGTTTTAATTGGGTTTAGGTAAGGTATGATTGGGATGATAAAAAGGGTGATAAATTTGAAAGGGATTTATAAAAACATGATTTCAAGAATTACAAAAAACTTATTCTTCAAAATATGTAGATCCTTCACATTATAAATCCATTGGTACCATAACTTTAACACATTTTTTTAGGCTCGCAACATTTTTTTAGAATTAATCATGTACCAATAATTAAAGAAATGTTGGACCTTTTCAAATTTTAAGTTTCAAAAAATGAAGTAATGTAACTAACCTTCAGGGTTTAAATTGATAAAAAGGCTTCAAGAAAGATAAGACAAAGGATAATAATGGGGTTGTAATTAATGAAAAAGGCTAAGGATTAAAATTGGCTACCTCTAAGGGATAAAATATGATAGTGTATTTTAAGAAAATAGGCTAAACAATTGTTGAATCTAAATGATTTTATCACTTCAATGCTTATAATTTAACATACGTGGTCTCGATATATATAGAATTATCCAATTATGCATGATATCATACATGAAAGAATAAAAGAGCTTAAAAATTGATGTATTTGCTCATAGGCTCACAAGCTCACACAAAACAGATCTTATGTGCGTAAATAATATGCACTTTTCATTCAAATTGACAATCTCAATGACTACTAAAATCTGACTTATAAAAGCAAATTTATTCTAACTTTCATCCTTTTGCATACTAATGCAACTCAATAATGATTTCAAGTATTTATGGATAGATTTTAACTAATTTAGGATATCAGTTGATAAAATTTAATAACAAAGATTATAATAAACTTGGCAAATCCCTTCCCTGGGCATGTCAATTTGGGCCCGGCCTGGCCCGTGGTCAACGGATTTAGCCCAGTTTGACTGGGCCACAGGCCCTATACCGGAGGCCCAGGCCATGGGTCGGGGTAGACGGGTTACAGGCCGGCCCGTGGCCTGTGAAAGCGAGGACGGGCTAGACTGCGGGCCGATCAAACCAGCCTGGCTAATGGCCCGTGGCCCGCCCACCACCAAAAAATTTTTAATAAATATTTAAATTATTTATTAAAATCATTAATAAATAATTTAAGTAAATTAAAAATTTGTAATTAATGTAATTCATAATTTTAACAATAACTTTTAACTTGTTAACTTATTAACTTTTCATATAA
>JAOTAY010019865.1:0-14162 GCA_025629805.1 Erythroxylum baracoense
AATGAAAAATCATTTTATTTTCTTGACTAAAAAGAAAACATAATGGCTCATTATCCAATTATAAACATGAAACCTACTTGAAAGCTTTGCTTAGGAATTGGCTTAAGGATGTCTTCCCTCTTGCTCCCCTTGCCTCTCTTAAACCCCTCCTTGATTTCCTTCATAAAAGACAAAATTCTCATTCAGTAGGAATTCAAATTGGAGAACCCATAAGACATATTCACTAAAATTGATTCTAGAATACTTGAACCTATACATTTCTTAAGCTTTATGAACCAAAACCCTATCAAAAATCCAAAAGATTAAAATCAAACTTATCTTGAATATTCACCAAATAATGACATTTTTGGCTCTAAAGAAAGCTCTTCCCTTCCTCTTTCTTTTTCCCTTCTTGACCAACCTCAAACTCTCTCTTTAAGACTAAGAAAAGATGTAACCTAGCCCAAAACTCTATTCTTTCTCAACTTCACTGAAACCTCTCTTCTTTCTTTCTCTCTTTTACGATTTTCTCTCCTTCTTTCCTTCATTCACGTTTTTGGTCTTCTAACTTACAAGACAACATTTACCTCTTCCTATTCTACCCTTAATGAGTGAGAAAAGTCCACCTTGCCCTTCCTTTACTGCCTTAGTGCTTCTAACTTTAAGTAAACCACCCAAAATACCCCTTTATGAATTTTTACTACCTTTAATTGAACCAAGAAATAAATTCTGCTAACATAGACATAAAAAAATTTAACTCCCAAAATTCACTTATCTAAACCTCATAATCATTTAAATCATGCTTAACTAAAAAAAATCTGGGGGTCAATAACAATCAGGGCACTCTGGGGTTATGAACCTCGGCCTTCAGATGATCCCCTATCAGGAATAGCCGAAGAAGGAAAGTTTTGTCGTCTTCCCCGTGTCACAGATCTGTGAGTATTTTTTATTGTAAAAGTAGTACCTTCCCGACTTTGTTTCCCCAAAGATTGGCCTCCTCTACTAAAACCCCTTCTCGGACTCTTTTCTCTCCTAACCATCTCCTGTCTCTCAATTTTCATTGTAGCCTATACTAGTTGATGGTATGTCACTTGCTACAATAGAGTAATTGCTGCCAGATGCTCCTTGATTGAATCATACAATCCATCCTCAAATTGATGACAACAGAACTCCTCAGCAAGCATAGATTTAGAAGCATACTTACTGAGTCAGTTGAACTCCCGATCATACTCAGCAACTGATAAGTTTTTCTACTTCAAGTTTAGAAATTGCTTCCATTTATCCTTTCTGTAAGTCTCCGTCACATACTTAGCTTTAAATTCTTGGGCAAAGAAATCCCAAGCTAGAGGTACTAGCAACTGAGGACTCCTAAGAATGAACTTCCAACATTCATAAGCTGCTCCTTGCAGAAGGGAGATAACACAGTGCACCATCTGCTCAGCTGGACAACTATTCTCATTCAGTACCCTTTTTACCTTCTCAATATATAACTCATCCCTTTCAAACTCCTCCAGAGATGTCCCAGTAAATTCCTCGGTTCCATACTTCATCAGCTGATCAATCAGAGCCTTAGATGTTGTCATCTGATGCAGCAACATCATCATATCCTAGGACAACTTAATCAAAGCCTCTCTCTGAGTTGGAGGAGGAGGTGGCATCTTAGCTTCACCTCGATTGACCCCAGAGGTCCAGATATTACTGAACAAGTTTGCTCTAGCTTATTGCTCTCAGCAACTTCGTCAATAACATCGCCAGATCCTTGCATCGTTAATTCTATAGACAAAATATGGGGCACCACATTAGGCCAAAACACAACTTATACATTTAAATACAGGCAATAGTTAAGCGTTGGTTAAATTAGAATCGCCTAAACCATACTCTAATACCAAACAATTGTAACGCCAAAATACCCCCTGGGAGGATATTGTGAGTGTCACATACAGACAGAAAACACTGAACACAAAGCATTTCGAAACATACAAAAAACTTTATATATGAATTACCAGAATCTCAACAAATATACATCGCATATCAAAATTTCAGAAAGTAGCCTGAATTAAGGTTATTACAACCCATCACAATAAAAATTCATGAGTTATAGACATCAGATACAAGTCCAAAAACAATCTTAAAATACATATGAACAAAACAAAAATCAGACTCCTTTGGCCATCATGGTTATTTTGTCCCAGTTCCTACGTCCCTCTTTTAGAACCTACATGGGGTTCCACCGTGCTAAGCATATAGCATAGTGAGTAATAACTAAACTATAAGTTAACAACAGATACAAAAATGCAGAACAAACAGAGTTTTTATAAATAACAGAATTGTTCAACACAAGTGGGTAATGAGACTTATACAGAAGATACCAAAGTCTCGACACCGAAGTGTCTCAGAAGAGGCTGAAGTCGTGACACCTAAGTGTCAATATCAGAAGACACCGAAATGTCAATAACAGAAGACACTGAAGTGTCACAGAAGTAGCTGCAGACGCTTCTAGTCATGCCTATTTACCCATAACTAGGACTCAATAGTTTTAAAACAAAACAAAGTCATTTCAAACATTTCATGCAAAGCAAGTAGCACTTCAATATCACATTCGTCAATCAATATCTCAAACCTTCATGTCAAGAATCAGTAAATAATTCAGTACACATTCATCAATATCGAATTCAATTCAATGAAAAAATAAAACAAATCAAGGTGAGACCATCTTAGATTACTCATAAAATTTACCATCTAAATTACTTACTAAATCTCACTTATTACTTATTGCCTCAGCGTCCTGACAAAATCTGGAATCGGTCGCTCGATGGGTTCCTTTAAAACATTTAATACAAACACATATCATTATTGTTCATAACTATGAATTCAATTATGCACATTCATGTATACTGAATATATATGATGCATTTCATGTCAAAAATTCGGGTTTCTTATCTCAAATCTTATCACATGATCGATCATGTGAAATCATACTCAATCCCTCAATCCAGATTTATTTTACAATCCACCTTCGGGTCTACTTTTCTCAATTATTTTCATCAGGAAGGTAAGGTAATTAGGTAATACTACCTTCTAGAAAGTTTTATCTCTTTGTCTTAGGTTTCCAATGATACTAACTTCATCCAATTTGGTTTAGTATTCAATGAGTTATGCTCAAAATACCACAGACTATGTACATTGAAAATTTGGTTAATGAATGATCATGCCTCCAAGTTATACACCTCATAACTCTTAATTTCAATATCCAAAAATTGCAAACTTTATACCGCATTAAATCTAAGAGAATAACTACAACTTTGGTAGTCTAATTCTACCTATATCAACACAGTTTATTCGATAACCACAGGACATGATTTCTGTCCCTTGTAGTGCTACAGCTGAAACACCAAATTTAAAGCTCACCTATGGTTTTTCATGCAAATTACTATACAATATATCAAATCATCTTTCTATCCGACTACACAACTTACATAACTCATGCATGTGTTGATTTCCAACACTAATACATCATCAAAGCATTTACAATATCCATAACAACTTAAAATGTAACTTACTTGTTTCAGAAAATTCCAGCGGTGAGAATGAGGAGTATGGTTTCGGTGGATGGGGGAAGAAAACAATAAGAAGATAGACAGAAACACTAGCTGGGTTGAAAAGTCTGCATGCAAAGGATAACACTAGTATTTTGGTGATGAGAGTTCAGTGATGTTCGGAGAAGATCAAGCAATCCGAAAGACAAACAATGAGCTACAGTAATTTGCCTTCCAATACATGTATGTTGTTATTATATTGATTATTATATTGACACATGGCTCCATGCATGACTCCCATTTGCCTTTCATGTAAGTTGCCACATGTCTCTAATATGTCAGGCCATTTATTACACAATGAATGATGCCAAATGTCAATAATTCGTGGCTTAATCATAATAATTTTTATGTACCACTTAGCTTGTCACTAGACAATTTTCTTAGTCCAAAATCCAAAATACCCCAAATTCACCAAAAATTTTGAAATAAAGCGAATGGTCTCCAAATAAATATTTAAAACAAATAACTCATAATTCATATTTTAATCACATTTATAAATCAATTATACCAGAAAAATGTCATTAATGCATGAATAATTATTTGTATATGAAAAGATTTCATATGCATATATCAACGAATACTCAATTATGCAAAGCATAAGATGTACTGGAAATTCCTAAATTTTCTAACCCCTAGCATGGGGTATTATAGCTTGCTCATCAAACAGTTTTCTCATATGGTAGACTATGGTATGAGCTTCCATAGCCTTATGTTGCTTTTGCAGTTCAAGTGACATAGAGGCCAACATTATATAGCTAACCAACTCATTATCATCCAGTAAATTCTTGGAAGCCTTATGATCTTCATCAGATGCATTGGCAGTAGGGGGATCGGAAAGTGGTTCATTTAGGACATATCCTAGTTTTTCAGATATGAGAAAATTTCTCAGATTCTGTAGCCAATCGAAGAAGTTGGGTCCAGTGAGTTTGTTGGAATTTAGTAGGGAGCATAGGTTCATGCTAGAAGACATAGTACGATTCGATAACCTAGATGAACGAGAGAAAGTGTTAGAATGTATACTTAATGCATACCTATAAGGACTTTAATAACATGCATCATGGGTCCCATTATTCTTATTCAAATCCATAGCTGTCACTACGAATTTGAGAAAACATATAGTTTTCTTAGTGGGTCGATATCCGATATCACCAAGAATGACCTTGGGTTTGCTTAACAAGCCACCTTAGGTCAATCGGTAGGTATCATTCATACCAATTGCAGTCAATTATGCAACTATCGACTTATGCCATCAACTGTTGATTTATCACACTCATTGGGTTATCAACTCTTGATTTATATACATCCCATGTATATAACCCAACTTCGCCTCTATTCACGTTGACCTTAGATTTGCTCAAAAAATTAACGCTTCTAGTTAGGACAAACCTATTAATCCAGAAATCTAATTTCCATGGTTTAAATATATTCATGTAGAGTAGGCTTGGGTTTGCCCAATAACCCAACTCTAAAATAACTTTGGTTCTTTCCATATCAATGGAAGACGTAAGTCCTAATATTTTGGTTGAGGGATTTGTCCTTTGGTCTCATCAATAATTAGATGACCTTGATTATATATATCACATATACATTTAGGATATGGATAACTCAAGTAAATTAAGCTTATCTCCATAACTACCCTTAAAATGCATCTAATGCGCATATCACATAAAGGAGGTTTAAATTTAGGTTGTGACTTAACTATGCATCTAAAGTTCGTGATTTGATTCGACTCTTGAACCTAATAGGATACTAGTGTTAGTCTTGGCTAATATGAATTATAAAAGTGATTCGATTAGGAACCCTAAAATTTAATTATTTTGATGTCCAGATTAAACACTTTAGTCCTAGTTTATATGCCTTTATCTAGTCACACTAGAAATGCTATGCTCTACTTGGGTTAATTCTAAATTAATCCTTAGGGTTTCCAAAATTCCCATACACCAATTAGTCCTGTATAATATCTCTAGGTCATCTCAAATTTTATCTAAACAATTTTGGCACTAGACAAAATTATCTTGACGACCAAAATCGTCAAGATAAATAAGTTAACCTACTAGACACTAAAGAGACCGATGCGCTGTTTAGAAAATTTCCAAAACCTTAATTTCAAGTACATGCATTAAGCATGTTATTTTCAGCAAAATAATACATTTTTATCACATAAGAACCTTATTTAGGTCTCATAACCAAAATGCATACATTATAAGTCATTATGTAAGTCAACTCCAATTTTCAAAAAGTTGACCAATGCTGACTTAGACTTTATTTTTTAATTGAATCAAATTCAATTAATTCTGGAAACATTCCAAAATCTTATAAACCTTTCAAATATGTCTAACAATAAATTCTAGAAACTAATTCCTAGGATTTATTTATTAAAAAATTGGAATAAGCCAACACATCATATGTGTATGACACTTGTCACATTACTTCTAACACTAGACAAACATTAGATCATGCATGCATAAGATAACCACTTTAACAACAAGTTTCATGCATCTCATACAAGTGGCAACATCTCAACTTGTATGTTCATGAATAAAATTTATAAAAATGATTTTTAAAAAGATTAATATGAATTTTTCATGCATGTATGTTCATCATATTTCCAGAACTTCATACATGCATCAAATTGAAACTAAATTCGTAATAAAATTACAAATGAGAACCAATTGCATTTTTCTTTTACAGAAACATATATAACATCGTATAAACATTTTAGTGAAAGAAAAACATAAAAAAAATTTAAAATTTTCAAAGTTAGTACATGCAATCAGTTTCCCAGAAAATCCTAGGAATTAACATGTGAATAGTCTGGATATAAATTCGAAATAAAATAGAAAATAACATTCAATTACAATATCCTTTCATAGAAACATAATATAACATCTTATAAACATTTTGAGAAAGAAAAATACAAAAAGAAATTTCTAGAATTTACACGAATTTTTCCAATACAACATCTAAGTCAGTCATAACCCAGCAAACACTTTGAACATGTTCAACCCATCATCTATTACATGTACAAACAAGCTCTGATACCACTGTTAGCTTAGCTATGGTTGCATGGATCACATATATGCGGATGCAGTAGAAGTGTCAGAATTAAGATTTGGATACCATGACAACCCAAAAACTACAGAATCTCACATGCATGGAAGGATATGTAAAGAACATGAAATAACAAAACTTTTTACCTTGTGTATCTCCTCCTTTCTTGTTTCTTCTCTTTGTTTGGGTTGTTGCAAACAACAAACCCTTCCTTGATCACCCAAGAACATGCAAAGAAGGAAGATGAAACAATGTGTAAGGGTTTTAGAGCACCAAACTTGATGAATTCAAGTAGATGTTCAATATGATAGAAGATAGATCAAGGTTATCTTGTATGCATGTTGATTTATACAACATTTGCATAAATTGCAAGAAGATAACTCAAGAACTCATCTCACTCTCTCTAGAACACTTCGAGAACCCTTTCTCTATCACTTAAGTGTGTAAGAAGTGAAATTTGTTCATATACACAAGTGAAGAGTTCACTTATATATCATTTTGGGGCCTCTGTCACAATCGTGGCCTTGCTAGCCATGATCGTGGCATGTCTCGCCTTTGGCCACGATTGTGGCCTTATGATGCACAATCGTAACCTACTTAAAATAGGCCATACACACTTGTTTTTCATCCGATCTTTTATGCGTGTGACCCTTAGGTTCCCTGCTATTCTAGGCATTTGAATTAACTCTTAATTGGTCCTTTCACCATATATACCCCACTTGATTCGAAGTATGGGATATGTGTCAACTCCCACTAAACTGACTACGTCACATCTAGCCCATGTGATGTTAGTTCTTATTCTCGGATCTTATTACTCCTATGTGTCATTGAAGACCCTCTTCATGACAATACCTGCTCTGCCCTGAGACTCCCGAGTAATGACCCCAACGAGAGGCCATGGGTATCATCTCCTTCTATCAGGAGTGGTGAATCCTTTATTGGCTACCCAATTACCTTCGAACATAAATAGTTGTACTCAATCACCACCTTAAGAGTAAGGTCGTCTTGAGGTAATAGGGAATGGTGTCAAATCACCAGATTTATATCCAAGATATCCTTGAATACCTCAAGTCTAAGGATATTTGCACAATTATTATGATGAGATTAATCATTAACATTCGATAGATCATCCATATGATAATCTTATAGCGGGTCATCTGAAGTACTTACTACCCTTAGTAAGCATCCACATATTAACTCTAAACATCTCATGCTTATAGTTTATGAGATCCACTGCTTGATCAAATAGATATTGTGACTTACACCTTCCATTGATATGGCAAGAACTAGAGTTCTTTTAGAGTTGGGTTGTTGGGCAAACCAAAGCCCACTCTAACCGAATATGTTCAAACCATGAAAATTAGATTTTCAGATTAATAGGTTGGTCCTAACTGGAAGCGTTGATTTGTTGGACAAACCAAAGGTCAAACGTCGATAGAGGCAAAGTTGAGTTATATACATGGGATGTATACAAATCAAGAGTTGATAACCCAACGAGTGTGCTAAATCAACAGTTGATGGCACAAGTCGATAGTTGCATAAATGAATACAATTGGTATAAATGATACCTATCGATTGACCTAAGATGGCTTGTTGGGCAAACCCAAGGTCATTCTTGGTGATATCGTATATCGACCTATTAAGAAAACTATAAGTTTTCTCAAATTCGTAGCGAGGGTTATAGATTTGAATAAGAATAATAGGACCTATAATGCATGTGATTAAAGCACTTATCGATATGCATTAATGTACATTCTAACACTTTCTCTCGTTTTTCTAGGTTATTGAATTGCACGATGTCTTCAAGTGTGAAGTTATGCTCCCCATTAGATTCCAACAAACTCACGGGACCTCACTTCTTAGATTGGATATGGAATTTGAGAATTGATCTCAAATTCAAAAAACTAGGATATGTCCTAGATGAACCACTTCTCGATCCCCTTACTGCCGATGCATTTGATGAAGATCAAAAAGCTTATAAGAAGCTATTGGATGATAGTGAGTCAACTAGTTGTATAATGCTGGCCTCTATGTTACCAAAACTACAGAAGCAATATGAGACTATGGATGCTCATACCATAGTTTACCATCTGAGAGAACTATTTTATGAGCAAGCTCGGTTTGAAAAGTTTGAGACCTAGAGCTTACTTTTTCGTTCTAAGATGGCTGAGGGATCATCTCCAGTGCAGTATACACTGAAGATGAATGGATACATTAAGAGATTAGCCAGTTTAGGCTTCATAATGGATCATGAATTAAGTATGGACTTAATTCTGACTGGTTTGACCGATAGTTATTTACAATTTGTGCTTAACTATCAGAAGAACCAAATATCCATAATGATACCAGAGCTGATTAATCTACTTAAAACAACTAAGCAGACTATCTAGAAAGACAGTAAGGTTGTGATGTTGGTGGACTCTACTTCTAGTTCTCGAAAGATGAATCAAAAGAAGAAGAAGAAGTCCAAGAAGCCAGTGGGACATGTAGGCAAGAAGAAGGCAAATGAGACAACTTCAAAGGGAATATGCTTCCATTACAACAAGGAAGGACATTGAAAGAGGAACTGAAAAGCTTATTTGGAGTCACTGAAGCAGAAGAAGGCATTAGATGCCCCACAGTCTACTTCAGGTATGATATTTCTCATTGAGGATAATACTATTTCTGATTATAACATTTGGGTATTAGATACCATATATGGCTTACACATATATATTGATATGCAGGGTCTCAGGGATAGTAGACCACCCAAGAAGGGGGAGATGGACTTATGTGTGGGAAATAGAGCAAGAGTTGTTGCATTAGCTGTATGGACATATGTTTTGTATCTTCCTAGTAGGCTAGAGTTAGTTTTGAAAATTTGCTATAATGTACCAATTGTGACTAAAAACATTGTATCTGTTAGTTTTGAAAAATTGGTATAATGTACCCGTTGTGACTAAAAACATTGTATCTGTTTCAAGTCTTAATAAAGCGGGATTTTATTTTACTTTTTCAAGCAATGGTTATTTAGTTAAGTTGAATGAAATGTTATATGGTACTGCTACATTGTATAATGGTATTTACATATTAGATATGTCCAATCCAATTTTAAATATCAATGACAATAAAAGAAAAAAACAAGATAACTTAAAATCATTTTACTTATGACATTATCGACTTGGCCATATAAGTGAGAAACACATGATTTAGCTACACAAGAATGGCAGCCTAAGGTCATTTGATTATGAATCATATGACACATGTGAATCTTGCTTGTTAGGCAAGATGACTAAATTACCTTTTAAAGAACAAGGTGAACGAATGAATAGGTTATTAGACCTAATACATTATGATATATGTGGTCTGATGTCCATTCATGCCAGAGGTGGTTTTGTGTACTTCATTACTTTTATCGATGATTATTCACGATATGGATATGTGTATCTAATGAGATACAAGTCTGAAGTATTTGAAATGTTCAAACAATTTAGATATGAAGTAGAGAAACAACACAGTAGAAGTATTAAGACACTTCGATCAGATCTAGTTGGTGAATACTTAAACGAGGAATTTCTAACTTATCTCGGAGATAATGGGATAATATCCCAATAGACTCCACCTTACACACCACAACATAATGGTGTGACTGAAAGGAGAAACCGAACCTTGTTAGACATGGTAAGGTAGCAGATCTATCGAAATCTTTTTGGGTTATGCACTTAAGAATGTTGTTTATATAACAAATAGAGTCCCTTCAAAAGCAGTAGAGTTACTCCATATAAGATATGAATTAACAGAAGTCCATATCTTTCTCATATGAAAGTTTGGGGTTGTCTGGACTATATGAAGCGGATTCAATCAGAGAAGCTTGAAGCAAAATCTGATAAATGTCTGTTTATAGGATATCCTAAGGAAACAATTGGATATAAGTTTTATAATACTTTAGAGCAAAAGGTGTTTGTCACAAAGCATGTTGTCTTTTTAGAGAAAGAGTTTCTTTTAAGAGAAAATAGTGGGAGCAAAGTTAAACTTGATGAAGTTCAATGATGCTCAAACAGACACAGATCAATTGTCTGAACCCAAAATTATTGTTCAAAGAGATGAGATAATAGTTGAGCCTTCTGACACACAAAATATTCGTAGGTCAAGTAAGATACGCATTGTTTTAGAGAGATATGAATTTCTCGTATGCGAACACAATAACGTATTGCTCATGGAAGACAATGCGCCTACAACCTATGAAGAGGCTCTGAAGAGTTCAGAATCTAAAAATGGCTTCAAGCTATGAAGTCTGAAATAGATTCCATGTATGAAAACCAAGTATGGACTTTGGTTGACCCACCTGAAGGGTTAAAACCTATAGGGTACAAATGGATTTTCAAGAAGAAAATCAACATGGAAGGTAATGTGATTACCTATAAAGCGTGGTTAATAGCTAAAAGTTATCGTCAAAGATAAGGGGTTGACTATAACGAGACATTTAGCCTCATAACTATGCTTAAATCCATTAGAACACTCCTAGCCATTCCTACTCATTATGATTATGAAATATGGTAGATAGATGTGAAGACGGCTTTCCTAAATGGAAACGTAGTTGAGGATGTATATATGATACAACCTGAGGGCTTCATATCTAGAGATGGCAGAAAGGTATGCAAGCTTCAGAAATCCATTTATGGATTTAAGCAAGCATTTAAGAGTCGGAACATCCGATTTGACGAGACAATCAAAGAGTTTGGTTTCTCACAAAATGTTGATGAACCTTGTGTGTACAAGAAGGTTAGTGTGAGTGCTATCATATTCCTTGTATTATATGTGGATGACATATTACTAATGGAAAATGATGTCTCAAGTTTGCAATCAGATAAAATTTGGTTGTCCCAGAATTTTTCCACGAAAGACCTTGGAGAAGCAACTTATATATTGGGAATAAAGATCTATAGAGATAGATCAAGGAAGTTGCTAGGTTTTTCAGAATCAACATATATAGATAAAGTGCTAAATAGGTTTAGCATGGAGCAGTCTAAGAGAGGGTTGCTTCCCATAACTCATAGGATAAAGCTCTCGCAATCTATGTGCCCCAAGACACAAGATGAGAGGACTCACATGAGTATGATCCTGCATGCTTCGGCAATAGGATCAATCATATATGCTATGTTATATATAAGACTCAATATATCGTATGCTCTAAGTGTTACGAGCAGATGTCAATCAGATCTTGGTGAGGGTCATTGGGTTGCTGTCAAGAATATCCTAAAGTACTTGAAAAGGACTAAGGATGTATTCTTGATATATGAAAATATAGATCTTATAGTGACTGGGCATACAGATGCCAGTTTTCAATCTGACCAAGATGACTTCAAATCCCAGTCAGGTTATGTTTTCACACTGAATAGTAGATCAGTTAATTGGAAGAGTTCCAAATAAGAGACAACTGTAGATTAGATGACCGAGTCATAGTACATTGTAGCTGTGGAAGCTGCAAAAGAAGCTATTTGGATCAAGAAATTCGTTATGGAACTTGGAGTGGTTCATAGAAAAGTAGACCCTATACTGTTATACTATGATAACAATAGGGCTATTGCTCAAGCCAAGGAACTAAAGTCTCATCAGAGGTCCAAGCACATACACATACTTAGGAGATATCAACTGATCAGGGAAATAATTGACAGAGGTGATGTGAAGATTGAGAGAGTGCCCATATATCAGAACATCGATGATCCTTTGACTAAGCCACTTCCTCAGATAAAATTTGATTATTGTGTACTCGTCTATGGTATTAGATACAAAGGAGATTGACTTTAGTACAAGCTGGAGATTATTAGACTAGTAATCTAAAGGCAATAACCTTTAACACTTTTGTACAAACGTTATTTTGATTAGTAAAGTGAAAGGCATTTTTCATTAATTCGATATTCGTTTATATATGAATTGGTATTGATCTTAAATCGAATTAATGAAGTCCATGATACAAAACAAAGCATGAAGGAAATCATGATGAGATCATGATAATAAGATTCCTTTCACGTGCAATTATGTTAGTATTTAAATAATCCCTAGTCATAGGATTAATATGACAAGGCATTATTAATCCAGACAGACTAGCACATGTTATACTTATTGATTTGATTAAGCGGTGGATCTCACAAACTATAAGCATGAGATGTTTAGAGTTAATATGTGGATGCTTACTAAAAGTAGTAAGTACATCAAATGACCCGCTATGAGATTATCATATGGATGACCTATCAAATGTCAATAATTAATCTCATCATAGCAATGGTGCAAATATCCTTAGACTTGAGGTACTTAAGGATATCTTGGATACTAATCTTATGCTTTGACATCATTCCTTGTTACTCGAGGTCGCTCTTAGGGTGGTCACTGGGTACAACTATTGTTATTCGAAGGTGATTAGGTAGCTAATAAAGGACTCACCACTTCTGATAGAAGGAGAGGATACCCACGGCCTCTTGTCGGGGTCATTACTTAGGAGTCTCTAGCCAGAGCAGTTATGTGTCATGAAGAGAGTCTTCAATGACACATACATTAATGAGATCCCAGGACAAGAACTAACATCACTTGAACTAGATGTGACATAGTCTATCTAGTAGGAGATGACATATAACTTATACTTGGAACCAAGTGAAGTATAGTATGCTAAAAGGATGAATTCCACATTAATTGTCTATAGAAAGGTTCACATGTTAGATAATTAACAATTAAAGAGTTCATATGTTAATCCACTTATATTCTGACAAATTAACATCAAGAAACCTTTCATGATTTGATTGAATTAAGAGTTAATTCAAGTGCATAAAATAACCAGAAACTTAAAGGTCACATACATAAAAGATCAAATAAAAAATATAGTGTGTATGACCAAATTTAAGTAGGTCACGATTGTCGCCGAAGGCAAGCTTAGGTCATGATCGTGACAGAGGGCACGAAGGAATACATAAGTGAGTTCTTCAATTATGTACAATAAAGTTTAACCACTTCTTACATACATAAGTGAAAGGTAAGGGCTCTAGAAGAGTTCTGGAGTGAGAGAGAGGTGTTAAGAGTCTTATTCTTGCAATTTACTCAGTTGTTGCACGAAAGAGTCTTGATCTATCTTTTATCATCTTGAACATCTACTAGAACTCATCTAGTTTAGTGCTCAAATCACCCTTATACATTGTTTTTTCATCTTCTTTGCGTGTTCTTGGGTGATTAAGGAAGGTTTTTGCTGGAACCCCTCCCCGGGCGGGTCACGGACTCGACGTCCTGCGTGACATCTGGCCGCGCTTCCCCCGATGGGGGGATTCCCCACCAGTGATACTTAAAACAAATAAATTCATTTAATTTATCTCCGTACAAAAATTGAGATAAATCATAAAAAAAATTCAATAAGTGCTGACTCCGGGAAAAATGCGTGGTGGGATCGTAAGATAAGCATATACATTAAAATAAGACAATTAGGAGCAAAAATTTTAGAAAAATATTTAATACACAATTTAATAGATAACAAGGATTTAATTAAAATAGCTAACAAAGAATTTCATATGATTT
>JAOTAY010019866.1:0-14156 GCA_025629805.1 Erythroxylum baracoense
TCCATTCCGATCATATCAAGAATTATAATGAAACACATATGAGTTCACCACTCATCAAGATTGTGGTCCATAATAAGAAAATGTTAAAATGTCTATTTTAAAATTAAAGTAACGACCTACTTTATTCATTAAAACATACATGATTCCATATTCATTTAATAGTGCCATTATCTATAGTCAACTAATATCATGATATGAAACCCCATCATTCCCTTGAAGTAAACTCCTTTACTTACATGGAGATAAATCGCAACACTACAGTCTAAACCATAAATCAAGCAACCAACTTAATTATTCAACTGTGAATCAATTAATTTAGATTATAATAATATACATGTTTCCCATACATCTTTATGTATATGTATATTACTCACAAAAGAATCCTGATACCTTATGACTAGATATATAATGCTCATAAAACCCAAACTCTTTTATTTTATTAATAATAAATATTTTCATTACCAAAGTCACTAGAAGAAAATTAAGTTATAAGTAAATACACTTGCTTTCCAGGGCACTATATTTACATAACTTCAATAATCTCCCACTTTCCCTAAAGCAAGTTTGACATATCCCTTATTCCCATCCCTGCTAGGTGACACTTAAAACTCTTTTGAGACAATGTCTTCGTAAATGAATCAACAAGGTTTTGCTCCGTGGGAATCTTTACCACATTCACCTCACCATGTTGTATTATCTCCCTTATGAGATGATACTTTCTCTTAATGTGTTTCGCAGCTTTATGGTTCTGAGGTTCTTTAGAATTAGCCATTGCCCCACTATTATCACAATAAAGTGTAATGGCTTTTTCTACCTCTGGAACTACCACCAAATCATTTAGGAACTTGTGGTGCCAGACTGCTTCCTTTTTTGCTTCACAAGTAGCATCATACTCAGCCTCCATAGTCGAATCAGCAACATAAGATTGCTTGATACTCCTTCAGACTATGGCTTCACCTCCTAAAACAAATATAGAGCCAGAAGTTGATTTCCTTGAATCAACATCTGATTGGAAATCGATATCTGTATATCTTGTCGAATAAGGTTACTTCTAGAGTAAAAAAGCATTAAGTTCTTCGTCCTATGAAGATACTTCAGTATGCCCTTAACTGAAGTCCAATGTTCCAATCTTGGATTGGACTGAAATCTGCTTACCAGGCCCACTGTGTAATAGGTATCCGATCTAGTGCAAAGCATTGCATACATTAAATTTCCAACTGCTGAAGCATATGGAATGTTACGCATGCGTTCAACCTCCTATTTAGTTTTAGGTGCTTGTTATGACGGCCTGTGGGCCAGCCTGTGGCCCGTGGGGGCCATGATGGGCCAGCCGGTAGCCCAACCCGTCGTAGGGTAGGACGACTGGGCCAAACCTGGCCTGTTTATTTTTTTAATTAAAAAATACAAAATGGCGTCGTCAGAATGTGATTAAGAGCCAAAGGCTCACTATGTATAATGAGCACGGTATCCCCAACGGATACGAGACAGTTACTAATGAGCCCAGTATTCACAATGGATATAGGACAGTTACAAGCACTCGGTCACAACAGTATAACAACTAAAGGTGAGTCTCATGAGCATTGAATATACATTTGATATGTATGTTCTAAATGATCGAAATAAATAGTTTGAATGATTCTGAATTTAAAATATGAAATAAGTGAATAAAGATGATGTTGATGTTTTATGATGATTATTGAAGTGATGTGCCTTATATGATGATGTGAATTGTCTGCAAATTATTATGTTATGTGATATGAGTGAGCCATTAAGGATAATCCGCTCATTGAGTTCGCAAAACTCACCAAAATTGAAATGTTGTCTTTTAGGTTCAGGGGATACCTAGTTAGACCAACTGGAGTTTAACCACTACATTCGGATAATATATAGAGGTCAGGATCAATTCACATCTGCATATGTTTTTTGTCATTTTTATGTTAAAGAATGTATTCCACAAATACTGTGCCATATGTATGTGAAAAATTTTGCTATATAATGACTTTATGACTGGAAGTGTTTTCTAAGGGAAATGGTCAATTTGAAAATTGATCTTGTTCTCAATGTGTTTATAAATAAAATGGGTCGAAATGATTATGAGTTTTCTAAAAATGCGTGTGATGCATGAAAATTTTGCAATGAGTATGATTGACTGAATGTCTTAGCATGCCACCCTCGTTGAGTATGTTATTGAATACTGATGGTATTTTTGGGAATATGCCCTTTGAGAGTGGGGTGTTACAAGATGGTATCAGAGCCAAGGTCTAGTATCTCACATGGACATTTTTCAAAATATGTGTCAAGGTACATGCATTTTAGACATGTCGTAGCATGCAGTAGCAATTGATCCCTAGTCTGAGTCACATTTACATGAGTCACATGCATGAATATTCGTTAAGAGTTTGAGTTGTTAGAAGCAATGAAAAGAAGGATGATCTAACAAAGTATAGGGAAATGTAAGTTTGTGGATATCTAGAAATCAGAAATACTACATGGTTCGATGTGTTGAATAAAGATTTAGTGTAATTGTATTGGTGGATGTATCATCAAATATGACACCAATATTGTGCTGTGGTTATATATATCTTTGAATTGATATGGATGTAAATACATTACCGTGGATTGATTGAGGAAAATAGAGATACAAGTATAAATGATGAGATTTAGAGTGTACAAGCAAAGTGAAATGAAAACAAAAATTTATTATGACCTTGAGAAGATGAATTTGGAATTTAAGTGATTGTTTGATTAATATGAGATGAGTTATGATTTAGTATAAGAATATGTCAGTGGAATAGAGATCAGAATGTCATGATGATTATGCATCTATAATTCTAAATTGATAGAGAACATACATATGGAGGATGAAATAAATGATAGCTAGAAGATGAGATAAATGATAGCGATATATATAGAAGTTTTCAAGGTTAAGTTGAATTATTATCATGAGTACATGTAGGATAGTGTGATTACCTTGACAAGTGATAGTATTAAGCACTTATGCATTATATGCTTAGAAATGGAGTAGGAAGTGATCTATGACTAATTAAATACATTTTTAGTCATAGTTCCTATTGTTAAAATTCTGAGATGAGTCAGAGTAACACATGAAAGCATTTAAAATGATCAATTGGGAATAGATTGAAAGTGTAATCGATGTTACTATGTGTGATGAATTCAAGGAGAAAGGAAGGAAAAAGGAAGCAGGGCACAATCGTGGCATAGTCCCCACGATTGTGGCTGAGATTAATTGGTTCTATCATAATCGTGACAAAGTCCTCACTATCGTGGCCAGTTCCACGAGCTTTTATCACGATCGCGGGAAGGTCCACCATAATCGTGAGCAGGAACAAAGGGAGACATGTTGTCTAGAATCAATTGAGATTAAGGTATCATTTGTATGAGATATTAATTGGTGACTTTTCGAAAATACATCTCTAGATGAGATGTAATGATCTTGATGGTACATATCAAAGTATAAGAGTAACTGAATATGTCTTCTTTTTCACTGAGTTTTATTTTAAAGAATATTCTAATCATGCAAGATATGACAGTAATTAATTTTATTAAGATATCATGAATAGTTGAAATTGATCTTATTGAGGTATTATAAATGGCTGAAAAGAAATCATGAATACAGTTGACTGATAAAGGGTATGTAAAGAGTATAGATGATTAAAGAGAGAAATATTCTTTTGATAGAGACTTTCATCGAATTATATCATCTAAGTCAAATGTTCTATTTCTAAAAAAGAATGACTATTGAACCAATCAGAAGTGAATATTGGAGTCTCATTTCTAGCTGAGAATTAGGCATAAGAAGTTGAATATGTTCTAGAGAGTATATGTATTTTGTTAATATAAAGTAGCCAAACTACGTTATTAGATTCATAAATTGGATAAGACGTTGTTGCTATTGCTAAAGGAACTTAGATTCACAATGTACTCGATATTCGTATATTCAAAGGATAGCAGTTAGATTTGACATTTGTGTGCAGAAAATTGAGAATTTTAAATGAATTGAAATGTAAGGAGAAACTAGTAAGATGTAAGGCCTAAATTGTACCCTAGTTGGAATGTTACATTGAACATGTAAGATAGGTGTTAAAAAAATTTGTGATAAGGGTGATGATTACATATGACTTGAATTTTAGTTTAATGAATCATACTTAGTGAATTGGAATTAAGTGTCACCATTAGAGAATTAATGTATTAATGTTAGGCCCAGGTCTTGGATCATATTTCATGGTTATATTACACAAGGTTTGGGTGGAGATTAAGTGAAAAGAAGGCTTATAAGTACTTAAAGACCTATGTTTATATTGATTTTAGCAAGTTCAATTTGTCACGATTGTGCACCCCTGTGTGATACTCAAACTTGTAAGAATCATATCTCTTGATTTCGATGTCCAAAAATTACAAACTTTATACCATTAGAAGGCTAAGAGAATAAGCTACAACTTTTATGAAGACAACTTTGTCAAATTCAGCCTACATCAATACAGTTTATTCATTTTAATTTGGAGATAAGTGGACTAATTACTTGGTGACAAATTACAACATTTTGTGTTGATGAGTGGCAGCTTCTAAATGGGACAAGTGAAGAACATGCATGAAGACATATGCTGTTACCAATTATTGACACCTAGCATTGAAGGAGACGAGTTTCTACTGGAGTTTCTGTTTTGGCTTATGCTTTACCATTTTGTTCTCTCTCCACCGAAACTCTCTCACTCACACCTCATGGAATTTTTGCTTGCTTTTTGAATCATCATCGTCACTTGAAGTATTTGCATGATACTGCATCAAGGAAGCTAGATTCTGTTATTTTCTATGTTGTTGTCCTCTTGGTCATCATAATTTTGGAATTGTGATACTTGCTTGAAAGGTTAGAATGGCTTGATCATTGAAGTAGGAAATTAAGTTAAAGAAGGTATGGGAATCCTAATCTTGATTGCATGTTATCATATGAATTATTTGATGTTTGATTGGATAGAATATTTATTGATTTGATGATGAATTGAGGTATGGACATGAAATTTATGTGTAATTGGGTTATGAATAAAGTGGAATTGGAGTGAAAAGTATGAACCTTGGAGTAAGGGCATTGAGGGTGTAAGATGTGAATGAATTGTACTGGTTTCACTGAATAGATTTCACTGAACAACTATCGGTATTTAAGCTATAACTTGACCTGTAGATATCTAAATTGGGTGAGTTTCATCATGAATTAAACTAAACACATATACCTACAAATTTAATGAAGGAATGGAATTTTTTTTCTATCCCAAAGGATTTTGAAATTTGGCCTAAAGTTGAATTTAGGATTTTGTCATTAGTTGGGAATAGTCTATATTATTTTGGGGATAACTTTAGAAATAATGAACCAAATTGTATGAAATTTACTTCATTAGAAACTTAAGACATGTAGGAACCTTTTTGTAGAAGAACATATTGCCTAGAAACCTCAGTTTCTATATCAAAATGGTTATACAAATCAGACTCGAAACCTATCCTAAGGAAATTTGAAAAAAAAGAAAATCATAAACTTGGTTGTGTAATTGTTGACATATATAAGGTTAGGACTTTTAACAATGGTTTATGTAAACTTAATTGGGATTTAAAAAGATCCTAGATGATGTCAGATTAATGGAGTAAAAGGTAATTAAGTTATGGTTTATTAATAGAGATGATAATATAAAGGATGTATGGTTTAATAACGACGAACATAATGTTGAATTGCTTGGTGTGATCATGAATGAATGAGTTCTTAAGCCTTATGTATTACGAACTGGATATGGATGATTTTGAATTGGGAATTTTTGCGATAATTGTGACATTAACTGACCATCAGTTGTCTGAGGAGTTTGATAGTTTGGATTGTATTGGAAATGCTTCCTAATTGTGTGCACATACTTAATGTGTGATGACTCAACATTTCTATTGATGCATAATTGCACATGTTTGTATTTTTAAGGTATATTATTTTTGATCAAATGTCAATGAATAATTTCATTTGAATAAAGACATATGTTGTACTTCTTCTTTTGCATAAAATTCTGAAGTCTAAAATGGTTTGTTTTAAAACTATCGAGTCCTAGTCGTAGGTAAATAGGCATGCCTAGAAGGGTTCGCAGCTGCTTCTGTAATTAAACACTAAGGTATCTTCTGTAACCAGACACTAAGGTGTCTTCTGTGACAGAAACTCCGGTGTCTTTTGATTTTAGACACTTTTGTTTCAGAGACTTAAGTCTCTTCTGTTTCAAATACCAAACATGGTATCTTCTGTACTAGTCCCGTTACCCACATTTGTAAAAAGGATTAGCATTCTAACTTGTTTTGTATTCTGTTACATGTTAAGTTTTGATATAAACAAATTTTGATTTGATATAAGATAAATGCTAAATTGGTACAAAACAAAGTCTTCTTTGATACAATTCATATTCTGATATGAAGGTATACCCTATTTTGATAATCAGTTCTGACATTTGTACAATCTGTTTTGATACTTAAATAGTTGGCACTACCATGAGAAATGTTCTTTAGTGATAGATCATATTTTGATTTGAAATCCATTATGCTTGAATTGTTCTTTAGTATGAATCTTTAATGATTGCTTATGATATAATTTGATTCAGTATATGTGGATGTTAGTTGATTGTTAAACAGCTGTTAGTTTATGCATGGTTTAGTTATTCCCCACAAAGCTTTATGCTTACTACGGTGGTTTTGCCCCGTGTAAGTTTTGTTAAGAAGATTTGAGACTGGGATAATGTTAACCACAGTGGCCAAGAAGATTGAGTTTTATTTTGACAAAATGTATATTGGAGTTTGTTTTTGAGTTGTATCTGATAAATGAGACAGTTTGTATTTTATTTGAAGGTTTGTAATAACTATAATATAGGATAGATTGGGATTTAAGACATGTTTCTGATAAGTACAATATGTATAATGTATTTTGTTTGTAACTCAACTTGTAATGAAATATAATGTATGTTTACCTGAATTACTTTTAAGGATAATTTAGTGTAACATCCTGTTACTTAGGATAAGGTTAAAATAGTGTTTATAAGAGGTTATTAAGAAATAAGGAAATATAATTCATACATATGCATAATGTGGTTATTAAGAAATAAGGAAATATAATTCATACATATGCATAATGTGGCTTACACATACACGATATTATTGATCTTACACATTACAATTATTTGTACATGCATTTACTGACATTTTCTGGGTATAAGTGATTTGAATGTGAATTATGGATTATTTGTCTTAAAATTAAATTGGTGTGCATTAGAATTAATTTCTCATTTCCCTTTGGTGATATTTCAGATATTTTAGAAATTTATCAAAAATTGAAGGTATTTTGGACTAGAAAAAATGTGGAGATAAAAGACAAATAAAAGTGTGACAAATGGACTAGTAAATGTGTGACAATTGGAGCAATTAGTAAGGGACATTTGGCTGCCATATATGAAGAATTGTAGGTTGCTTTAGTGAAGAACAAGTGTCACACTTTCATGTGTGACATGTGACCATTGTAAACCAAGACACCTTGCATTCAAAGAGTTAGGCAAGCGATGAGCCAGCTTCACCTTTGGAGTTTCGGCAACTTCCTTTCTCTTTACGCTTTACACTCTCTACACCGAAACTCTTCCTTACTCCCACAAACTCCTAGATTTTGTTTTAATTTGGATCATCATTACTTGACATCTTGCAAGATGCTGCATTAAAGAAGTTAAAGTCTGCTATCTGTTATGGTATTGTCTTCTTAGTGTAAAGATATTCAACCTTGATCTTGGAAGTGAAAATCAAGTAAGTCATGTTCTAAATTTTATGGGTACCATAAATGATTGTTTGATACTGGTTTAAGGTTTGTAAATTGTTAAGCATTTTAAAAAAAAGAAGTTGTAGTGGTAAGAGAAAAGTTGCAGCAGTGAGAAAGAGTAGAAAAAAATGGTGATGTCCGTAAATGAGTTTTGTTTTTGATGTTTGAATTTAATCTTGAATCTTGAATTGTTTTTAGAGTGAGTTGACTTGGAAAGGGAGTAGAAATATGGAGGACGTAAGCTAGAGATGGTGTACAGAAATAATGGATTAGAGAAAAAGAAGAAGAACTATACGTGTATAATGTTAGTGTTTAAGTCTATATATAAACAACTTGATTCTTTTTATGATAAATTTTCTGTTACACTTCAAATGACTTGCTAGTTGAATCAATACACTATTAAGACATTTAAATGATTTTTAAAAAAAGAGAGTGATTGAATCAAAGTGAGGAATTGTGCTGAAATCTTGAACTGGAGAAATTTCATGAATCATGCTTTTGTATTTTAATTTTATCTTGAGATATGGATTTTCAAATGAGTTGATTTTTAGTTCACATGAAACTAGAAACATATGTTCACAACTTTGTTGAAGAAGTTGAACTGAAATTCTGTCCATAAGAGCTCTGAAAGTGATCTAGAAGTTGAGAGTAGAAATCTGTGGAGATATAAGGAGCAGTATGGAGTAATTTGATCATAACTTGCACGATCCTAGATCAAAATGAGTGCATTTGATGGTGTTAGAAACTTAAGACATAGAGGAACATTTTATCATAAGGAAGTATTGTCTGAAAATGGCTGATTGTAGGTAAAAAAAATGGCACGAACAGAAGAAAATAAAAGAAGAAGAAAAGAAGTGCAGTTCGGTGAAGATGAAGGTTGAGTTTTAGGGAGAGAAAAGGTGGTGGCTGTATGTATAAATTAGGAACTAGAGTATTTCATTGAAACAGCTCTCAGTCTTTTGACTATAACTTTCTCATCCAAACTCCAAATGACTTGAAACTTAAACCAATAGACTTCTAAGATAGCGTTCTTTCTCTCCATAAAAATTTAGAGCTATCTAAATTGGTTTGAAAGTGATTGATATAATGAAAGTGTGGAAGTCTGCTGAAATGTTAAGAACTGGAGTATTTTCATGATCATGCTTCAGTCTTATAATTATAACTTGAGCCATAGATATCTGAATGAGTTGATTTATGATTCATATTAAACTAGAGACATATGTCTACAGTGTTTGGGAAGAAGTCAAATTTTAATTCTGTCCTTATGATTTTCAAAATTGGCATGTAATTGAGTCTCAGCTTAGGCTGTAGCACTATCAGGGACGGAAATCTTATTCTGTGGTTATTGAATAAATTGTATTGCTGTGGGCCGAACTAGGCTGATTTGTCTTCACCAAAGTTGTAGCTTATTCGCTTAGCTTTAAACTGGTATAAAGGTTGTAATTTTTGGGTATCTGAGATGAAATATATGAGTTGTAAAATAGAGGGTATGATCATGTACTAGCCAAAAGTTCAAATGTGCACAGTCTGTGGTATTTTGCGCATAATTCATTGAATGCTGAATCAAATTGGATGATCTTAGATTCATTAGAAACTTAATACAATGTAAAACAACTTTCCAGAAGGAAGTGTTGCCTAATTTTTTCATTTACCCTATCGGATTAATTATGCAAAGTTGACTCAAACCTTTGTGGGTAGAAAATCTGAAGTGGTCAATTAGGTTATGATATTGATTTCACATTGTTTATTTTGGTCCAAATTGTAAGTACCAAATTTTATTAATGAAGGCTTTGATATCTGATCGATTTAATGATGAAAATTACAATAAGATACCTGGAATTGTCATGAACATTCATTGTACATATTCAGTATACATAAATGTGTATAAATGAGTATATAATTGTGCAATGTTGTGATATGTGAATGTATTGTCTGTATGGAGGAATGCATTGAATGACAGTATCTAGACATTGCCGGCACTTCAAAGCAATAGCTGTTTGGAGCATACTGTAAGTAACCTAGACGGTCTCACTTAATTACTTGTTTGTTTAAAGTTTGTTTCGAAATGATTGAATGAATAAGGCTTGATTGTTGATTCTGGAAAATGAAAGTCTGATGACTGTGATATTGGATTGAGATATTGAAGTGCTGCTTGTATAGGAATATGCAGAACTATATGCTTCATAATTGATTGATTGTGTTGATTTTGTACTGGATTCCGGACAATAGTTGTCCGAGGCATTTTGATGTATGAAAATGATATTGGAAGTGCTGATTGAATGAGAATGTGTATGCCTAAATGATTATCTGATTCTCAACTGAAAAGTTGAATGCCGAACCTAGTTCGATGACCACTGCCACTGTGACTGTTACTGTAATTGATACTGTGACTAATAGATTGTTATATTACATGCAAATGAAAGTGATTGAATTGATGACTCAATTGTGGCATGCACTTCATTTCAATGCATATAATATAAAGGAGTTGTGACTGATGTGGCTACTGATACTGTTACTGATATGAGCTTTAAGTTCTCGTATATGTGATTTGAGCCTATGGCTCGTTGTGATCAATGAGTCACTGACTGACTGACTGAGCACGATAAATCCAGATAATGTAAAGGCACACAATCACAACAAAATAGAAATAAACGTGAGTCTTATACATGTCGCATCCGCATATAATTTGAATTCATTGAATAATTTGCAAAGCTGTATGAATGTTGTTATATGATTGAACCGTGTATCTGAGAAATGATTTATCTGTGATAGTATTTGATACTTGTTAAGTGGGGTTGAGCTGTATGATTACATGCTATACTTGATCTTGTTGTATGACATGAGTGAAGCATCGAGGATGGTTACTCTATTGGTTTGCAAAACTCATCAAAATTGCACCATTGCTTTTCAAGTTCGAGAGTGAGATGACCTAGCCTCTAACTTCGTAGAAGCATATTTTGTGCAACTGTCACAGTTAGATTTGGCTCAGAGGTCAGTCAGTTGAGATTTTCATGTTTATTGTATTTGGTGTGTACTGAGTTGTTAAAGCTCATAGGATAATGTTATAAACCTGGGATGGTATTGTGTTGTATGAAACAATGTAAATTATGGATTTTGATTAATGTGATAACTTTTTTTAGTTTAGAAAATGTGCGATTGAAGGTGAGATAGTTAACATGTCATTTCTGACAGGCATGTACACATGTATCTGATGGATGCACGTGCATATGTCAGTTGGGAATGGGGCGTTACATTTTTGGTATCAGAGCATGGTTTGGCATTTGTAGGGATATGTGGTGATATTAAGCATGAAATGTTGGATGGTAATTGAAGTTATTGTGCATTATAGGTTATTCGATGTAGGTTAATAAATGGAGCATTCAACTGACTTGAGATCGGAAGGGGCCAGTAGGGAGTTGTCGATATCTCGGCCTGAACGTGTGCCGTCAAGAATTCCTGAGAGAAGGGAAAGGAGGTACGACAAATTGCGAAAGCAGGAAGCTGTAGATTCTTATGACAGTACAGACCCTGCAGAAGCTGAGGGATGGTTAGAGCAGATATAACGAGTATTTGATCAAATGGACTATAAGTCGAACAAGAGGTTCGCCTATGCTGTTTCTTTAGTACAAGATCTAGCTTATTAATGGTGGAAGACTGTTCCCGGCAGTGTCACCAGGCCATGTACTTTGATTTGGGGAAACTTCTGAGGGCTTTCAGAGAAAATTATATGCCGCAGGTATATATGGATAGAAAGATGAAGGAGTTCATGGATATGAAACAAGGTGGAATGTCTATAGCAAATTATGAGATCAGATTTAATGAGCTAATGAGGTATGCTTCTGTCTTAATTCCTACTGAAGCAGAAAAATGCAGGAGATTTGAAGAAGGCCTGAACATGGAGATTCGGACAAGGCTAGCTCTTCCTAACCTGAGTAGTTTCACTGAACTCAGAGCAGCCTCGATCCGAATGGAGCAATTGTTGAGAGTCATTCAGTCTGAGCAGAGATCAGAGATTGGTCAGAAGAGGCCTAGCAAGTCTCAGGGTGGTTCTAACAGAAGGTTTAGCAAACGTCAAACCCGAACATTTAGACCACCAGCTGGATCTAGACAGTCAGGATTCAGACAGAGGGGTGGTTTTACTTAGACTGGGAATAACAGGGGTGCAACATCAGGACAGCTACCAGCTTGTCAATATTGTGGGAATAAGCATGGTGGTGCATGCTGGAGAGTGACAGGAGCCTACCTTCGGTGTGGCTCACATGATCATCAAATCAGAGATTGCACATTAATGTCTGGGGCACAGTCTGGTGGGAGAGGGACTAGAGTAACAGAACCTACTATTCAGCAGAGCCGAGCCAGTGGAATTGGGCAGAGAGGTCGTGGTAGAGGGAGGATGAGTTCTGGAAGTGTTACTAGGAGGACTGAGGTGCGGAGCAATCAGCCACAGTCTCAAGCTAGAGTCTATGCCATGATAAGACAGGAGGCTCAGGATTCTCCAGATGTCGTTGCAGGTGTGTCATCATTATTTATGTTTAAGGTTTATGCATTGCTAGATCCTGGATCTACGCATTCATTTATTACACCACACACGGCATCTAAATTGTATAGTGATAGAGAATTCTTGAGATACGGATTAGAGGTGAGTACACTAATTGGTAGTACTAGAGTGCTTGGGGAGGTCTGTAAGAAGTGTTTGACTCGAATTGACCAGACAGAGTTGGCAGCAGATTTAATTGTTCTACAGTTGAAGGAGATAGATGTTATCTTAGGCATGGATTGGCTCACTTCTCATAGAGCCATCATGAACTGTTATACGAAGGAAGTGATTTTAGAGTCTCCTAATCAACCAAGAGCAGTATTCAGAGGCATTAGCCAAGCAGTGCCAACCAGAATGATTTCATTTATTGGTGCCCTGAAGTCAATGTATGGTGGATGTGAGGCCTATTTGGCCCACGTGATTGATACTCTAGCTGAACAGAATGTACAGGGTATTCTTGTGGTTAAGGAATTCCTAGACATGTTCCCCGCTGAATTACCTGGTTTGCCTCCAGATCGAGAAATGGAGTTCACAATTGACTTAGTTCCAGGTACTGCCCTTATATCCATTCCCCCATATAGGATGGCACCTGTGGAACTAAAGGAGTCGAAAGTTTAGTTGCAAGAGTTGCTCGAGAAGGGATTCATTAGGTCCAGTGTTTCACCTTAGGGCGCTCCAGTGTTGTTTGTGAAGAAGAAGGACGGTACTTTGAGATTGTGCATTGATTACAGGCAACTTAATCGGGTTACAGTGAAGAATAAATACCCGTTGCCTAGGATTGATGATTTGTTTGACCAGTTATAGGGAGCTCAGGTGTTCAAAAAATTAGATTTGAGATCAGGATATTACCAGCTAAAGATAGCTGAGACGGATGTTCCCAAGAGTGCATTTAGAACTAAATATGGGCACTTCGAGTTTTTGTAATGCCATTTGGATTGACTAATGCTCCGGCAGCTTTTATGGCATTGATGAATACGGTATTTCAACCTTATTTATATCAATTTGTAATTGTCTTTATTGATGAAAATTTGGTGTACTCGAAGTGTAGAGAAGATCATGTGGCACATCTGAGATTGGTTCTTCAGACAATGAGGGAGAAACAGTTATATGCCAAGTTCAGTAAATGTGAATTTTGGTTAAATCAAGTGGTATTTCTGGGCCACATAGTAACGGGGTATGGTATTCAGGTGGGCCGAATAAAAATTGAAGCAACAATGAGATGGAAGGCACCGAAGAATGTATTAGAGATCTGGAGTTTCCTCGGATTAGATGGTTATTACCGGAGGTTTATCGAGGGGTTTTCTTTAATCTCAGCCCCTTTGACTAAACTTATGAGGAAGAATGTCGCATTTAGATGGAATGACGAGTGCCAGAGAAGTTTTGAAGAGTTGAAATATCAGTTGACTACAGCGTCGGTGTTAACTATTCCATCAGGATCCGGTGGATATGTGTCACATTAGGGTTTAAGATGTGTACTAATGCAGTATGGTAAAGTCATAGCTTATGCATTGAGACAATTGAGGTCCCATGAATTTAATTACCCAGTTCATGATCTAGAACTTGTTGCAGTAGTATTTCTTTGAAAATTTGGAGACACTATCTATACAGAGAAACTTTTCAGGTGTTCACTAATCACAAAAGTTTGAAATATCTGTTGAGCCAGAAGGAGTTAAATATGAGACAGATGAGGTGGATAGAATTGTTAAAAGACTATGATTGTACAATTGAGTATCATCCTGGCAAAGCTAATGTTGTAGCTGATGCATTGAGTAGGAAATCATATAGCAG
>JAOTAY010019867.1:0-14146 GCA_025629805.1 Erythroxylum baracoense
ATCCCCGAAAATTATAATTAAAGCCTAATCACAATAAAAATAATAAAATTAATCCTCAAACAAATCGGGGTCCAACATAGCATCACAAAATACTTTCACTATAAGCTTTCACATTTTTGATTCAACACCTTTCATCAATACATTGCAATCATTCAAATCATACATACCATGTGTGTATGCAATGTTCATGAGACTCACATTCATTTGTTACGTTGTTGTGACTGAATGCCTTTTTCACTGTCCTGTATTCGTTGTGGATACCGGGCTTATTTATACTGTCCCTTATCCGTTGGGGATACAGGGCTCATTTTACATAGTGAGTCATAGGCTCTTACCACAGTCTGAGCTTTAAGCTCTTTTTCACTGGTGACTCCGATCACAACTACCTTAATATTTTCATGCATTCATAAAATAAAATGCATTACACATATTTAATCATTTTGTTTAATCAGTCAGATACGCATTCTCATTGTCATTCATATTTGTCATCAGACCTTGGTCCGACATTCAACATACAAGTTGAGAATCATTTAGTCAGTCAAATTCACATTTAAGTAGCACTTCCAATGTTTTATTTATGCATCAAATGACTCGGACATTGAATGTCCAGAAATTAGTACATACAGATCACATAAAAATTCAATACATAATTTAACAAACAAACAATCAAGGTGAGACCATCTTAGGTTACTCACAGTTTGCTCCCGTTAGCTATTACCTTGAAGTCACGGCAACGTTTGGAAGCAATCGCTCTAATTGCTCCTTTAAATCATGCAACTTATACATTTACACACATTACAATTTTACAAAATTATATAAATACTCAATCATAAGCACATATAGATCTGGCATGTACAATACATGTTCAATGACAAATTCCTGGGTATATTTCCTTAATACACCTTACAATCAATTTACAATACCTTCCAATCATTCTTTAACACATAATACACTTTACTCACCTTAATCCTTTCATTCAACCTCAATTAAATTCATTCAAGATATCATTTAAACCTAAATACCTCATATGGAAACACCCTAGCATTAATTAGTCCATAAATCACTAAAAAAACCACTCTTAGCAACTTCTGTCAGGTCACGATCGTAATGGTGCACGATCGTGACAGAGACCATTTTTCATCAGGGATGCACAATCGTGACAAACCCTTTTACTAATAGGAGTGCAAGATTGAGCACTTCCACGATTGTGACAGAACTCCTCATTATCAGGAGTGCACGATCGTGCTCAGCAATGTTTTCCTTCTTCCCTTTTTATCCGAATTCAACACACATTTTAACGCCAATTTTACACCAAATTTCTATAATTCTTTACCTCTAACACAACATCATTCTACACTAATTCAAATACCAATTTGATTGTATTTAACTATAATCAATTGATTTAGCATCTTCAACTACATATTATCATTCATGCAGTCCTATCCTTTTTCCATAATATCTCATTCATAGTATCAAACAATTCATTACCAAAATTTCATCATAGACTTTTCTACACTTCTCTATGTCATTAGCACCTTCATTTTAACTCCAATTATCACTTTAATTCATCTCATTTTAAGACACCAAAATACACCCTTTTTCTTAACTCAAAACTCATAATTTATCATTCCTTATAACACAAAAATAAGACGTAACTCCATCTACCTCTTCATCCACACATCATTACCTTTCAAACTTCATTGTTCATAATCAATCGTCTCTTAAATTTTATCATCAAAATTTCTTCTTATTAAAATAACTTATGCATACATTAACCCACAAAATTTAAAACATGATCTTATTATTATTATTATTGCCACCCACGTTAACACAAAAAATCAATTTCATGATCATAATCAATCTCAAATTTCTCATCATAAATGTTTCATTTAATACTACCCATAAAGATTAAAACATAACTTACTTGATAAATACTTCAAACTCTTGAAGATCTTTCTTAGCCTTAGCTTTCTTCTCTTACACGCATATCATCATCCAAAGAGGGTAAGGTTGGGTCTTTGGTGAGATATGATAGAGAGAGCAAGATGGGGGCAAAACTTAATGGAGGAAAGCAAGGTGTAAGTTGATGAAGGCTTGGAAAATCAAAATTGTGAAGAAGGATAAAAGAAGAAAATCACGAAGAAGATGTGATAAACCAATATGAGAACAATGAATAATGTGAAAGACCAATTAAAAATGAAGTTAGTTTTTCACTTAGAAGGACCATCGTGGGATAAGATATGGCTTGGCAAGTGACATTTATCACTTGCCACATGTCCCATCCTTATAGTTTTACTCTAGGTTCTTTTATTTAACTAGTCCACTTAACTCCAATTTCAAGTCTAGTTGTCTCCCAAATTTCAATAACACTTAACAATAATTCCTAAAGTCATTTATCAAAAATTCCTCTGCCATTTGACTCTTATTTCTACTACCATTTATCAATTATCTAGCCATTTGGCATTTTTACTAGTCCAAAAATACCTAAATTTTCATAAATTTCCTAAATTTAACCAAAAATGCTAAATAAATTATAATACATAATACACACCAATTTAATTTTTAATACATAAAAACCACAATTCATATCAAAAATCACATTTATAAATCAATTACACCTAGAAAATGTCAATGAATGCATGTACAATCATTTTAATGCGTGCCAAAATTGTTAATCACGTGTGTGTGTATGCTATATTATGCATAAGCATGAAATGCACTTTCTAACTTCTCAATACTATCTCTCATATACTATATTCTAGGGTTAGATAATGGCATGTTACAACTCTCCCCTCCTTAAGAAATTTCATCATATAAATTCTTACCTGATTGTCGGAACAGGTGGGGATATTGCTTTCTTATATGTTTCCTCACTCGAGTGATTTTTCCACAAGACTTTCACTAATGGAATTACCCGGTTTCTCAACTATTTCGTCTAATATTCCACTATCTTGATCAGCTCCTCATCATAACTCAAATTACTATCAACTTCAATCTCTTAAGCCGGTAATACATGCATCAGATCTGACCAATATCTCCTGAGCATACTCACACGAAATACATTATGTATCTGAGACATTTCATTCGGTAAGGTAATCTGTAAGCTAATGGACCCTATCCTCTCAACGATCTCATAAGGACCAATATACCTAGGGCTCAACTTACCCTTCTTACCAAATCTGAACACTCCTCGCCAAGGCGAGACTCTCAGAAATACTTTGTCTCCCACACTGTATTCAATATCCCTTCGATGTTGATCCACATGGCTCTTCTGTCCATCTTGAGCTGCTTTTAGTTTACTTTGGATGAGTTTCACCTTATCCACTGTATCTTGTATCAACTCCGGGCCTTCTACCACTCTCAACCCTTCTTCACCCTAATACAGAGGCAAACGACATTTTCTGTCATATAATGCCTCATAAGGTGCCATTCCTATGCTACTGTGATAGTAGTTATTATATGAAAACTCAATCAAGGCTATCTACCTGTCCTATGCTCATTGAAACTCCAATACACATGCTCTAAGCATATCCTATTTCGTCTTGATCGTCTTCTCACTCTATCTAATTGTTTGAGGATGAAATGTAGTACTAAAGTTCAACTTTGTACCTATAACTGACTATAGACTCTTCCAGAATCTCGAAGTGAATCTGGGATCCTTGTCTGATACAATGGATACCAGAACCCCTTGCAATCTAAATATCTCATTTACATACCTCCAAGCCAACTGGTCTAGTGAGCTACTCTCTCTCACTGGTAAGAAATGGGTCAACTTAGTCAATCGGTCCACCATAACCCATATGGAATTATGTTTCCTCGAAGTCTTTGGCAATCCCATCACGAAATCTATGGTAATTCATTCCCATTTCCACTCTGGAATAGGTAATGAATGTAGCTTCCTAATTAGAGTCTGATGTTCAGCCTTAATCTGCTGGCATGTTAAATATTTAGCTATATATTCCACTATTTGTTTCTTCATTCCTGACCACCAAAAATGCTGCTTCAGTGTGTTATACATCTTGGTGGTACTAAGATGCATAGAATAAGCTGCTACATGAGCTTCCTCTATAATTTCCTTTCCTAATTCATCTACATTTGGCACACAAAGCCTCTGCTTTAACCACAAAGTCTCATCTCTCAATTCAAATTCAGAATCTAGATTCACCTTAATCTTCTCAATCAGTTTCACCATTTTAGGATCTTTTCTCTAAACTTTTCTAATTCTGTCATGCAACATCGGTCTCAACTTTAGTGTGGCAATTAATGCCTCATCCTGTTCTAAATTCAACTCCACATTCAAAGCTTTCAATTGAATCAAGCTCGGTAACCTCAATAACTGAATTTGAGCTATATTGCTATTCGAATTCCTACTCAATGCATCAGCCACCATATTAGCTTTTCCCAGATGATACTCAATCGTACAGTCATAATCCTTTAGCAACTCGATCCATCTCCTTTATCTCATGTTCAACTCCTTCTGACTTAGCAGATAACTCAAGCTCTTATGATCAGTGTATATCTACAATGTCTCTCTATATAAATAATGTCTCTATATCTTTAGAATAAAGACTACTACTGCAAGCTCTAAGTCATCTACCAAATAGTTTATCTCATAAGACCTTAATTGTCTTAATGCATAGGCTATCACCTTGCCATACTACATCAACAAATATCCCAATCCTTGATGTGACACATCACTGTATACTACATCTCCACCAGTTCTCAATGGAATAGTCAACATCAACGTTGTAGTCAACTAATGTTTTAGTTCTTTAAGGCTTCTCTGACATTATTATTCCATCTGAAGACCACATTCTTCCTCAGAAGTTTAGTCAGAGGGGTTGAGATCGATGAGAACCCCTCGACAAACCTCCGGTCATATCAAGCTAATCCTAGAAAACTCTGGACTCTTGATACATTCTTCAGAGACTCCTATTTTATTACTGCCTCTATCTTCTTTGGATCCACTTGTATACCTTTTCCATTTACTACGGGACCGAGAAATACTACTTGACTCAGCCAAAATTCACATTTACTGAATTTGGCATATAGTTATTTCTCCCTCATAATCTGTAGGATTACTCTTAAGTGCTCAGCATGCTCTTCTCTACTCTTAGAATACACCAAAATGTCATTAATAAACACTATCACAAGGCAATCCAGGTAGGGCTGAAACACCTTATCCATTATTGCCATAAATGTTGCTAGGGCATTAGTCAACCCAAACGGCATTACTAAGAACTCATAATACCCATACATACTTTTGAACGCACTCTTCGGCACATCAGCCTATGCTATCTTTAACTGATAATACCTAAACCTCAAGTCCAACTTAGTGAACACCTGAGCTCCCTACAATTGATTAAACAAATAATCTATTTTAGGCAACGGGTACTTGTGCTTTACTGTTACCCAATTCAGTTGCCTATAATCAATGCACAGTCTCAAAGTTCCATCTTTCTTCTTCACAAATAATACTGGAGCTCCCTAAGATGAAACACTGGGTCTAATGAAAACCCTTTCCAACAATTCTTGTAACTGAGCCTTTAACTCCTTCAACTCCATAAGTGCCATCCTATATGGAGGAATGGATATAGGAGCAGCACCTAGAACTAGATTACTTGTGAACTTTGCTCCCGATCTGGAGGTAAGCTAGATATTTTAGCGAGAAACACATCTAGGAATTCCTTAACCATAGTAATGTCCTGTATATTCTACTCAATTCGTGCATCAATAACATAGGCCAAATAAGCCTCACATCCTCCTTGCATCAACCTGAAGGCACTCATAAATGAGATCAACTTGGCTGGCACTGCTTGACTAATACAACTGAACACTGCTCTTGGCTTATTAGGAGATTCTAATATTACCTCTTTAGTGTAGCAGTTTATGATAGCCCTATAAGCAGTGAGCCAATCCATGCCTAGAATAACATTGATCTCCCTCAACTATAATACAATCAAGTTTGCCTCCAGTTCTGCCTAATCAATTCGAATCAAACACCTCTTGCAGACTTCTCCTACTGCGGTAATACTACCTGTTGGTGTACTCACCTCCAATCTATATCTCAATAACTCTTTATCACAATGCAACCTAAATGCCATATGCGGTATGATAAAGGAATGTGTAGATCCAGAATCTAGCAATGCAAAAACCTTAAGGTAAATATAAGTAACACACCTGCTATGACATCTAGAGAATCTTGAGCCTCTTGTCTAGTAATCGCATATAATTGGGCTTGAGATTACGGTTGGGTGCTCCGCACCTCAGTCCTACCAGTAGCACTCGAGGAGGCATTCCCTTAGGTCGAGAAACAATCAACTCCCTACTTGCTCCTACTGATCCTAGGTCAGTTAATTATCCCACTTCATCACCTATGGAGGATGACCTATAATAGACAATAACTTCAATTACTATCCGAAATTCTCACAATATTTCATGCTTAACATTCCTATATATCCCTATGGATGCCAATGATGCTCTGATACCAACCAACTGTAACACCCCACTCCCATCCAACATGTACACGTACGCCCGTCAGACGTTCGTGCACGTGCTCGACGAAAATGGTGTGCTAACTATATCACTTTCACTAACACATGGCATCATAATTTTAAAACATAAATATCAAAATGTCTAAAACTCAAAACTTCCTCATTTCATTTCACAAACCATGTTTTACAAAGTAGCATTACTACAACATTCATGTTTATATACAATAACAACAACTTATCAGAGTTTATAGCTCTGTCAATAAAGCATGCCACATATATGAGGAATTACCAAAATTTAGTCTAAATCGTTCAATCCCAGCCGATCAACCTTTAAACCATATCTTCTATTCAAAAGTTGTACTAGATCTCTTCTAAGTTGCCTTAGAAGCTAAGTTGTCACTCTCGAGCCTAAAAAGTCAACGTTGTAATTTTGGTGAGTTTTGTGAACTCAATAAAGTAACTATCCTCAATGGTTCACTCATATCACACATCACAATAATTCATACAATAGCATAATTCACATTTGACAATATGTAGCATCACAAAATACTTTAATCATAAGCTTTCACATTATTCATTCAACATCTTTCATCAATACATTGCGATCATATATATCATGTGTGTATGCAATATTCATGAGACTCACATTTTTTATTACATTGTTATGACGGAGTGCCTTTTTCACTGTCCTGTATCCATTGTGGATATCGGGCTCATTAATATTGCCCCTTATCTGTTGGGGATACATGGCTAAGTTTACATAGTAAGTCAGAGGCTCTTACCACAGTCTGAGCTTTAAGTTCTTTTTCACTGATGACTCTGATCACAATTGCCTTTATATTTTCATGCATTCATGAAATGAAATGCATTACTCATATTTAATCATTTTGTTTAATCAGTCACATATGCACTCTCATTTTCATTCACATTTGTCATCAGACCTTGGTCAAACATTCAACATACCAGTTGAGAATCATTTAGTCAGTCTAATTCAAATTCAAGTAGTACTTCCAATGTTTTATTCATGAATTAAACACCTAGAACATTGAATGTCTGAAAATCAGTATATACACGTCACATAATAATTCAATACATAATCTAACAAACAAACAATCAAGGTGAGACCATCTTAGGTTACTCATAGTTTGCTCCCGTTAGCTATTGCTTTGAAGTCTTGGCAACGTCTAAAAGCGATAGCTCTAATTGCTCCTCTAAATCATGAAATACGTACATTTACACACATTACAACTTTACACAATTATATAAAAACTCAATCATAAACACATATATTTATCATGAATAATGCATGTTCAATGACAAATTCCTAAGTATATTTCCTTAATACACCTTATAACCAATTTACAACACCTTCCAATCATTCTTTAATATATAATACACTTTAATCACCTTAATTCCTTCATTTAACCCTAACTAAATTCATTCAAGATATCATTTAAACCTAAATACTTCATATGGAAACACCCTAGAATTGATTAATCCATAAAACACTAAAAAAAACCACTCTTAGCAACTTTTGTCAGGTCACGATCATGGTGGTGCACGATTGTGATAGAGACCATTTTTCATTAGGGGTGTATGATCGTGCACTTACACGATCGTGACAGACCCTTTTACTAACAGGAGTGCACAATAGTGCACTTGCATGATCGTGATAGAACTGCATGATCGTACTCTACAATGTTTTCCTTCTTACCTTTTTATCCGAATTCAACACGCATTTTAACACCAATTTTTCACCAAATTTTTAGAATTCTTTACCTCTAACACAACATCATTCCATACTAATTCAAATACCAATTTGATTGCATTTAAATATCAAACCTCTAATCAATTGATTTAGTATCTTCAACTACATATTATCATTCATGCAATCATATCCTTTTTCCATAATATCTCATTCATAGTATCAAACAATTCATTACCAAAATTTCACCATAGTTTTTTCTAAACTTCTCCAGAGATTATCATCTTTTAAACTTCATTGTTCATAATTAATTATCTCTTAAATTTTATCATCAAAATTTCTTCTTATTAAAACAATTCATGCATACATTAACCCATAAAATTTAAAACATGATCTCTTTATTATTATTATGACCACCCACGTTAATATAAAAAATCAATTTCATGATCATAATCAATCTCAAATTTCTCATCATAAATGTTTCATTTAACACTACCCATGAAGATTAAAGCATAGCTGACTTGATAAAAACTTCAAACTTTTCAAGATCTTTCTTAGCCCTAGCTTTCTTATCTCACACGCACGTCATCATACAAAGATGGTAGGGTTGGGTCTTTGGTGAGAAAAGATAGAGATAGTAAAATGGGGGAAACAATTAATGGATGAAAGCAAGGTGTAACGTTGATGAAGGCTTGGAAAATCAAAATCATGAAGGATAAAAGAAGAAAATCACAAAGAAGATGTGATAAAACAATATGAGAATAATGAATAGTGACCATCGTGGGAAAAGATATGGCTTGGTAGTGCCAACAACATAATCATGCAGAGACTTCTAGTCGGCCACAGAGACAGCAACACATGCCTACTCATCTGCAAGATTATGTTGTTGACACTGCTTATGGTTCTTTTGATGATAGTGATAATACTATTCATTATGCCTTGTTTGCAAATTGTGATCCTTTCTCATTTAAGGATGCTTCTTATGATGATTGTTGGGTGAAAGCCATGGATGGTGAGATTCATGTTATTGAACATAATAGTACTTGGGAGCTTACTACACTTCTCAAGGAAAAGAAACTAATTGGTGTAAAATAGGTGTACAAGACTAAGTAAAAACCCAATTGAGAAGTGGATCGCTTCAAAGCTCGCTTGGTGGCTAAAGGTTAGAAATAAAAGCCAAGAATTGATTATTTTGAAGTGTTTGCTCCTATTGCTAGACTTGATATTTTGTGAATGTTACGTTCACTTGTTGTCTAAAATAGTTGCAAAATATTCCAAATGGATGTAAAGTTTGAATTTTTTATTGGTGTTTTTGAGGAGGCGGTGTATGTTGAACACCCTCTAGGTTTTGTTAAGAAGGGGGAAGAAGACAAGGTTTATAGGTTGAATAAGGCCTTGTATGAATTAAAACAAGTGCCTATAGTATACTCGCATTGATTCTTATTTTGTTAATCATGGCTTTCAGAAGAGTCCTTATGAGCATACTTTGTATATTAAATCTAATCCACATGGTGATCTTATCATCGTATGCTTGTATATAGATGATTTAATTTTCACCAACAATAATCCAAAATTGTTAGTAAGTATCATGGAGGCTATGATTTCTCAGTTTGAGATGACTAATATGGGCTTGATGTCTTACTTCCTCAATATTAAGGCGAATCAAACAAATACAGGGATTTTTATTTCCCATAAAAAGTATACAGGTGATATTTTAAAGAAATTTAGGATGGAGTCGTCCAACCCTATTTTAACTCATGCTGAAGACAGATTGAAACATGTGAAAGATGGAAATGGTGAATTAGTTTATGCAATTAATTACAAGAAAATAGTTAGGAGTTTGCAATACTTGATTGTTTCAAGGCCAGATATTATGTATGGTGTTAGAATAATTAGTAGATTTATGGAGAATCCTCGTCAATCTTACTTGCAAGTAGCTAAGCATATCTTGAGATACATTAATGGTATACTTAATGATGGTATTTTATATTCCTGTAGTAATGATGTGGAGCTTGTTGGATATACAAATAGTGATTGGGCAAGTGATGTTAAGACGAAGAAAAGTACTTCTAGTTTTCTGTTTCATCTCGTAACTTGAGTGTTTTCATGGTCATCTAAAAGCAATGGGTAGTTGCTCTCTCCACCGCAGAAGTATAGTATATTGCAACAGTAAGTTGTGCTACTCAAGCAGTCTAGTTATGAAGAATGCTAAGTGACTTGAAGCATCAATAAGTCAAGCCTACAAAGATTTTTCGTGACAACAAGTCAGCTATTGCAAAGATAAAGAATCATATGTTCCATAGTCACAGCAAGCACATTGACACCAAGTATCACTACATTCGAGATTTGGCGAAAGACAATGAGATTGTGGTCAAGTTTTGCTCATCTAAGGAGCTAGTTGTAGATATATTTACAAAGCCATTGATCACATATGTGTTTTTGAAGCTCAAGAGGATGCTTAGCATGGGGAAGTTTGAAGAATTGGTTTAAGGGAGGCTATGTTAGGAATTAAACCAAGTAGGTTAGGTGTTATCTATTTATTGGTATGAGTGTTCACTTACAATTAACTCTTTATCTAACCTAGGTATATATATGTTAAGTGTGTGTGCCGTATGGACAAGAGAGAAGAGTGAAACAAAATCAAACAGAGAAAAGTTTTTGGTTTTGTTCATGTAAGCCGAGATACCACTTTGATAGTGTTGGTTTGTTAAATTCAAGTTGTGTGTTTGCTCCATTTTATAATTGAATACAAATACAGACACACTTATATTCTAGGTTGTGTAGTTCATTAATTCTGTACAAAAGGAATAAAAGCATAGACATGGTCATGTTCTTAACTATGTTATTCTCGAGAACTCCATTCCATTCAACATGCTCTCTAACTAGTTTGTAATTTCCTGTATATTTATCTTAACATTCAAGAGAAGAACACGCTTGGTGAACAATCGTGTGTCAGGTTGTATTCAGTTATAGACTTGAAGAAATGTTATTATTTTTCTGAAAATATTTCAAGATTGCACATTATGTGTATACAAGTCATTAACAACAAAAATTGATTGAAATTATGTACTCATTAAATTTTTATATTAATAATATCAAATTAATGTTTATTAATATTAGAATTGCCATTGGTCAATTTAATTGTCTTGTTTAAATTTTTTATTTATAAGTTCATATTAATAATTTGTTACTTTAGAAAAGGTCAAAAATCTAAAACCAAGAAAGTAATTAGATTTCAGAGCATGAACTTGAATGTGCCCAATGAGGCATTTAAATTCTGTTTGGCCACTATTCACTACAACAGAAGGTCCCTTTGGTGACGATTTCTTTGGCGATGAAATAAACTTCGTTGCCAAAAGAGAATATGTTGCGACGTTAAAAAGAAGTTGTCACTAAAGCATAACATTTACTGACGAATACAAAAAGTGTCGCAGAAGTAAAAACCTTTAGCGACAAATAGAAACAATCGTCGCTAAATGCTGAATATTTAGTGACGATTAAGATACATCTTCACCAAATGTAGAACAATAGGTGACGATTTATAATATTCATCACTAAATATGAAAAAGGCGACGTTTTACGAAAACGTCACCATAATTTATCAAACATGTAGCGATGAATCCTGTAAATTGTCACCAATAATTGAAATTTGGTGACGAAAATTTTATTTAGTCGTAAAAGCTTAAACATTCAGCAACGATTGTCTATCATCGTCACTAAATGTCAAGTATTCAGTGATGATATTTGGTAATCGTCACTAAGTGGGATGTATACAGTGACAAATTCTTGAAAACGTCACCGAATAATTACATTTGGTGATGATTTGTAGAAATCATCGCCAAATGATTGACATTTTCATAAATTATGAAACTAACATTTTTATAATCTATCATAGTTAAGATCTATTATAATGGAGATTTTATTTGAATGTTTACAATATATTATTAATAATGCCAATATAATTTTAAGTGTTAAACAGTAGTATTAATTAATTATTAGTTTTACAAAATTGGGAAAATAAGTTATAAAAATGTTTATTAATTTTATGAATATAATAATATGATATATGAGAACAATACAGCTATAGAGCAATATAGTATGAACTTTGAATTAGAAGTTACCCAATCCATACACTCATAGAACTATAACAATAATAGTTCACATTCAATAGTCATAACTTGACCCTTAAGTGATAGATATGTTGTTTGACAAATTATTACAGATACAACAATAAATAAACTTTAAAGCTGAGTTTAGTTGATTGACTCACTAACTAACAATGATTGACTCATTGGGCATACATGTCACCTTTGAGACTGAAGGCAGCTTAAAACAACATGTAGTATAAACCATCAAATGTGAATATATATAATAGCTGCCTAAAAGGAAATGAGATGTACATAATAAGGAAAGTGACGTTGTTCGGATGATATTAAACAACTTGAAGTAGAAGATTCACCATGGAAGGCTTACCTTGATTAGTATATAAATTGGAGATTTCTTTTTCAGTGTTGGTTTGCTCAGCGGGGACAATTTTGCCACATTCCTCCCAATGGTATGAATTAGTGCCATCCGGAACTAGTCTCCATGTCGACATTCCTTTATGTGATTAAACGTTAAATGTCAGTGGGAAGATGCGTTTAAAGAAATAACAAAGATAGACAGCAAATCATCTTCAAAACACATCCATAAACACAACTCATACATCAAATGCATAATTAAGAACTCACAGGTTTTAGTAAATAATCACAATAAGCATGAAGTCGCATGAGGTATAAGTACTAAACAATGCAACTTTTCCGATGATTGAGCCCCCTAAATCAGGACAGTAACACATATTGTTGGCATAATCTGCCTATTTTGATTTGTCTAAGAAAATACCCCCTGCTTCATAAGACTAGAGGAAAGCCCAACCTCACAAATGGCAAGCAGGATGCATTTACATAAGTTCCTCAGTATGCAAAATCTAGAAACAAGTTGAGAAGATTAAGTAACAGTGAGGTCAACAAAATTGATTCGACTCCAAAAACTAACTTAGCATGTAACAATGTTAAAAAAATTTAAGTGGGACAACATCGTTTGTCGGATGAAAAACGATGTCGTCCTAGTTCAATTTTAATCAGACCTGCCTTCTTCCCCTCCTTCTCCCTCCCTCCCGTCTATTCTCTCTAAAATTCCTACGATTTTTGTAGAACGATTTCTTCAACACATCCCTCTCCATTTCTTGTCCATTTTCAGTCTCTATCTTCGGTTGTGGATTGTTCTTCACCGCATGTGGTAAGTTTTGTTTCATTTTTTCTGGGTTTTCATTGTGAATGAATGCTAATACCTGAATTCTAAATTTTGTGCTGTTGTCTTCGAATTTTTAAGTTTTGTCCATGAATTGAGATGCTATATTGTTGGGTTTGTGTTGCATTGTATTAGGGATGGTGAAGAAAGGGTTAAGGATGAATGAATTGTTAAATATGTGGGTGTTTTATGTTCAGCTCACATGGTGTTCGATGAAAGTCCTCACCCAACCTAAATGTGATAAAACTTGATATATATTGTTTATGATTCAGTGCTATATATGGTTGATGATTCAAACCTCTTAGCTTATACTTAGAGACTTTGATGGAATAATATTTGTTTATTAAACTTATTGTTCCAATTTATTGTCAAAACAATTCTTGGTAAAATTCTCTTTTTAGTGTTTGTGATTGAAAAGTCACACCCTGAACTCATAACGTGTGTTCTTCCGTTATTAATTAATCTCACACACATTGAATAAAGGATAGACAATATGGCTTAATCTCTTCAATATCAATTTGGCCCTTGCTGTAACATCCCCTCACCTAGTGTATAAGTGAACAGTGACATATGCATGCATTCATATATGCACATGCATAATATGATAAGTGAATGTTACACATGAAATGTTTATACATGCATACATGATGTTTCCCGG
>JAOTAY010019868.1:0-14144 GCA_025629805.1 Erythroxylum baracoense
CGCCACCCTCGCGGGGCACGGATTCGGGTATCACCATCGATATCGGGTTCGGGTTCGGCGGGAGTGGGGTGTTACAAATGGTTATTTTATCCATCAAACATGTGCCGATAGGCTGTTTTCTCACCAAAGACGTCAAGCAATCATGTAAATGTGCTTTTTCCCACTAAAGGTGCATAAGGACAATGCCCAAGGGCTCCTTTCTCTAAAAATGTGCCCAGCGACCGTGCCAAGGGCTTGTTTTCTCATCGGAGGTGCAAAGTGATCATGGTAATGGGATGTTTTGTTACCATAGCTGTCCAATGACTTTGCCAATAGATTGTTTTACCCATCAATGATGTGAAAATGGGTTGTTTTCTCATCGAATGAGCCCATTGATAATGGCAAAAGGCTCTTTTCTCACTGAAGGAGCCCATCGACCAAGCCAATAGGTTGTTTTCTCACTGAAGGTGGCCAGCAACCATGCTAATGGGTTGTGTTGCCCACTAAAGATGTGCCGACGGGTTGTTTTCTTACCGATGGCAACCACCAACTATGCCATTGAGTTATTTTCAAACCAAATGTGCCTAGTGATTGTGTCAATAGGCTGTTTTAGTCACTGAAGGTGCCCAGAGACCTTGCTAATAAGTGGTTTATCCCATCAAAGGTATGCCAACTGGCTGTTTCTTATCGAAAGTGCCCAGCGAACTTACCAATGGTCTTTTCCTCACAGAAAGTGCCTAGCAAAAACCTCATCGAAGGTTCCCAGCCACCTTGCCAATGGGTTATTTTTCCCATCAAAGATGTGCCCTTAGGTTGTTTTCTCATCAAAGGTGTCCAGTGAGTGTGCCAACAAGTTGTCTTCTCACTAAAGTACCCAGCGACAATGCCAAAGGGTTCCTTCGCCAGCCACAAATGTGCCAATATACTGTTTTCTTATCTAGGGGCCCAGTGAGTTTGTTATCAGGTTATTTTCTCATAATATATGCTGATCGATTGTGTTAATAATTTTTTTGCTCATTAAAGTTGCCCAATGACTGTGCCAAGGGGTTGTTTTACTCACCAAAGGGGCGCTATAGGTTCTTTTCTCATCGAAGGTACCAACGTCCGTGCCAATAGGCTATTTTCTCATTAAACGCACTACTTGTTTGTGCCAATGTGTTGTTTTGCTCACTAAAGATGCCCAACAACTATGCCAATGTGTTGTTTTGCCTATGAAATATGTGCCAATTTATTGATTTCTCACTAAAGGTGCCCAATGATCGTGCCAGCGGGTTATTTTTCTCACCAAAGGTTCCAGATACCATACCAACATGGTGTTTAGCCTACTAATAGTGTGCCAACATACTGTTTTCTCACCAAATTTGTCCAACGACCATGCAAAATGGTTATTTTTCCCACAAAAGATGTGTTAATGGGTTGTTTTCTCATCAAACGTGCCCAGTGACTGTGCCAATAGGCTATTTTACTTACCCATTGTGCCCAACAACCATATTAACGGGCTGTGTTTTCCTATCAAAGTTTTGAAAATGGACTACTTTCTTATTATAGATGTCCAACGACTGTACAAACAGGTTGTTTTCTCACCAAAGATGTGCCATCAAATTATTTTTTTACATATTTTTTTACTATAAGTGTCAGGTGATTATCTGATCGAGTTGTTTTGCTCAACAAAAGTGCCCAACCACTAGGCCAATGAGTTGTTTTGCCCACCAAAGGTGTGCCAACAGGTTGTTTTCTCACTAAAGATGCCTAGCATCCTTGTCAATGGGTTATTTTTCCCACCAAAGTTATGTCATTGAGTTGTTTTCTCACCGAAGGAGTCCAGCTATCGTGCTAACAGGTTATTTTCTCACCGAAGGTGCCCAACAACTTTGCGAACAGACTACTTTTCCTTATCAAGGATATGCCAATAGGCTGTTTTCCAACAGAAGGCACCCAACAACTATGCAATCAAGTTGTTTTCTTATCGAACGAGCCTAGTGATTATGTCAACGAGTTGTTTTTTCATCGATGGTGCCCATCAACTATGCCACCGGGTTGCTTTGCCCACCAAAGGTGTGTACAATGGGTTGTTTTCACACCGAAGGTTCACAGCAATTATGCCAACTAGCTGTTTTGTCACAAAATGCTCCTAGTGACTATGTTAGTGGGTTGTTTTGCTCATCAAAGGTGCGCAGGGACCTTGCCAATGTGTTGTTTTGTCACCAAAAGTACCCAGCAATTGTGCCAATGCACTATTTTGCTCACTGAAGGTGCCCAACAACCACATCATTAGGTTGTTTTGCCCACAAAAAATGTTCCAACAAATTGTTTTCTAACCGAAGGTGCTTAGTGATAATGCAAATAGGCACTTTTACTCACTGAAGGTGCCCATTGACAACATTAAAAGGCTCTTTTCAGGCCAAAGAAGCCCATCAAACATGCAAACTAGTTGTTTTCTCACTAAAGGTGCCTAGCAACAGTGTTAATGGGTTGTTTTGCTCACCAAAGGTACCTAGCGACCATACCAATAGGTTGTTTTGCCCATAAGAGGTGTGCCAATGAACTGCTTTCTTGCCAAAGGGGCCAAGCGACTATGCCAATGTTCAGTGGCCAATGACAATCCCAAAAGGCTCTTTTCTTACCGAAGGTGTCTAATGACCTTGCCAGTGGGTTATTTTCTTATCGAAGGTGCCTAGCAATGAAGCCAACAGTTATTTTTCCCACCAGAGATAACGTGTTGTTTTCTTATCAAAGGTAGCTAGAAACTATATCATCGAGCTATTTTCTAACTGAACATGTTAAGCAATTATGTCATCAGTTTGTTTTGCTCACCGAAGGTACCCAAACATAAAGCCAACAAGTTGTTTTACTTACCAAAGGTATGCCAACGAGTTGTTTTCTTATAGAAGGTGTGCAACGACTGTGCTGATGAGCTATTCTCTCACTGAACATACTAGTCAACTGTGTAATCAGGTTGTTTTGCTCATTGAAGGTGCCTAGTAATCATGCCAAAGAGCTCTTTTTTAGAGTGAAGGTGCCCAATGACAATGCCAAAATCATCCTTTCTCTTTGAAAGTACCCAGCGACTGTGCCAACGGGTTATTTTCTCATCGACAATACCCAACGATTGTGCCAATGGGATGTTTTCTCTCCTAAGGTGCCCTGCAATGGTTCAAATGTGTTATTTTCCCGCCAAAGGTTTTCCAACATGCTGTTTCTTACTGAACCAGTCTAATGATTGTTCCAATGAGCACTTTTGGCCACCGAAGGTGTCCATCGACAATGTCAAAGACTCTTTTCTCACCGAAGGTGCCCAGTGACAAAGCCAACAAGTTGTTTTACCCACTAAAGATGTGTCAATAGTCTATTTTCCCACTAAAGGTGTCCAACGACCATGCCAATAGGCTCTTTTCTCACTGAAAATGTCTAATGACTACGTAAAAGGATTGTTTAGCTCACGGATGGTGCGCAATGACAATGCCAAAAGGCTCTTTTCTCATCAAAGGTATCTAGCAACCTTGCCAACAGATTGCTTTCTCATTGAAGGTGCCCAAAGACCATGCCAACAGGTTGTTTATCCTATAAAGGGTATGCCAACGGGCAGTTTTTTCACTAAAGGTGCCCAGTGATTATACCTATGGGCTATTTTCTCACCAAAAGTGTCAATGACTATGTCAATAGGTTGTTTTGCTCACCAAAAGTGCCTAGTGACCATGCCAACCGGTTGTTTTGGGTACCAAAATTATTGCAACAGGTTTTTTACTCACCAAAGGTGCTCAAAAACCATGCGAACTGGTTGTTTTGCTCAACAAAGGTACCCAGCGACCATGTCAACAGGCTGTTTTTCCCACCAAAGGAGTGCCAACGATCTCTTTTCTCACCAAAATTGCCCAATGATTTAGCCAATGGTCTCTTTTGCCCATTGAAGGTGCCTAACAACAATTTGTAATTGTTATCTTCTCACTAAAGGTGTCTAGTGACCTTGCCAACGGATTGTTTTCTCACAAAGGTGCCCATCGACTAAGCCAAAGGGTTGTTTTTCCCGCTAAAGATGTTCCAATGGGTTGTTTTCTTGCTGAAGCTGCCAACGAGTGTGTCATCAGGTTGTTTTCCTATTGAACATGCCAAATGATTAAGTCATCGGGTTGTTTTGCTCACTGCAGGTGCCTAACCAAAAAGCCAATGAGTTGTTTTGCCTACCAAAAGGGCATCAAAGTTGCATAGCCACTATGCCAAAGAGCTATTTTCTCACTGAATGTGCACATCAAAGGGTTGTTTAGCTTACTGAAGGAGCCTAGCAACCATATCAACAAGTTGTTTTGCCCACTAAAGTTGTGCCAACATGTTGTTTTCTCACCAAAGACGCACAACAATCTTTCTTATGGGCTCTTTTGCCTACAAAAGGTGGCTAACGACAATGCCAAAGGTCTCTTCTCTGACCGAAAGTGATCAACGACTATGCCAATAGGATGTTTTTCCTAGTACAGATGTACCAATGGTTGTTTTCTTACTGAAGGTGCCCAATGACTATTCCATCGAGTTGTTTTCTCACCTACCGCATCAGGAGATTGTCTCAATAGGTAGTTTTGCTCACTGAAGGTGCCCAGCAACAAGGCCAAAGGTTTGTTTTTCCTACCAAGGGTATGACAATAGGATATTTTGCCACTACAGGTACCCAGTGATTGTGCCTATAGGCTATTTTCTCATCGAAAGGGTCAGCGACTATGTCAATAGGTTTTTTTGCTCACTAAAGTTGACCATCGATCATGAGAATTAGTAGTTTTGGCCATAAAAAATGTTGCAACAAGCTGTTTTCTCACTGAAGGTGCCCGGCCACTGTGTTAAGTAGTTTTTGGCTTACCAAAGGAGCCTAGCAACCATGTCAATGGGTTCTTTTCCCACCAAAGCAGTGCCAGCGGGTTGTTTTCTCACCAAAGGTACGTAGTAATTGTGCCAGAGGGCTTTTTTTCCACCGAAGGTGCCCAATAACAATGTCAAAGGGATCCTTTCTCCAAGAAGGTACCCAGCAATAATGCCAATGACTTATTTTCTCATCGAAGATGCCTAGTGACTATGCCAAAAGGTTATTTTGCTAAGCAATGCTGTGGCTGTTTGCTGTTTTCTCACCGATGATGCCCATTGACGATTCCAAAGGGCTCTTTTATCACCAAAGGAGCTTAACGACAAAGCAAACTAGTTGTTTGCCCACCAAAGGCATGCCAGTGGACTATTTTCTCATTAAAGATGCCCAGTGACCGTGCCAAGGAGCTATTTTCTCACTGGACGTGCCTAGGAACTGTGCCAAATAGTTGTCTAGCTCACCAAAGGTGCCTAAAAGCCAGGCCAACCTATTGTTTTGCCCACCAAAGGCATGACAACGAGCTGTTTTCTCACCGAAGTGCCTAGTGATTGTGCCAAAGGACTATTTCACCTACCTAAGGTACCCAATGAAAATGCCAAAGGCCTTTTTTCTCACTAAAGGTGCCAATCGACCATGCCAACAGTTGTTTTCTCACTGAAGGTACCCAGAAACTATGTCAACGTTTTGTGTTGCCCACAAAAGATGTACCAATAAGTTGTTTTCTTACCGATGGCACCTAATGACTGTGTAATAGAGCTTTTTTCTAACTTAATGTCCCCAGAGATTGTGTCAACAGATTTTTTTTCTTACTGAAGGTGTCCAAAGACCATGCCAATAGGTTGTTTATCCCACCAAAAGTGCGCCAACATGCTATTTTCTTATCGAAGGTGCCCAGCGACCTTGCCAATGGGCTTTTTTCTCACAAAAAGTGCCTAGCAATTGTGTCAAGATGTTGTTTTGCTCGCCAATGCTACCTAGCAACCTTGCTAATAGGTTGTTGTGCCCAACAAAGATGTGCCGTCGGGTTGTTTCCTTATCAAAGGTGTCCAACAATTGTGCCTACGAGTTATTTTCTCACCAAAAGTGTCTAGCAACAATGCCAACATGTTGCTTTGCCAACCACAGATGTGCCAACATACTGTTTTCTTACGCAAGGTGCCCAGTCACTATGATATCAAGTTGTTTACTCACCGAACATGTCGAGTGAATGTGCAAACTGGTTGTTTTCTCACCAATCTGCCCAATGACTATTTCAATAGGCTCTTTTTTCCACTAAAAGTTCCCAATAATAATGCCAAAGGGCTTTTTTCTCATTGAAGGTGCCCAGCGATAAAGCCAACCAGTTGCTTTGTCCACTAGAGGTGTGCCAACAGGCTATTTTCTCACTGAAGGTGACTAACGATCATGCCAATTGGCTATTTCTCACACCAAAGCTGAACAAAGGCAATGTCTAAGGGCTCTTTTCTCTCCAACAGTGTGCAATGACCGTGCCAAAGGAGTGCTAATGGGTGGTTTTCTCACCGAGGGTGCCTAACGACCTTGCCATTTGGCTGTTTTATCACTAAAAATGCCTAAGTACTACGCCAATAGGTTGTTTTGCTCACCAAAGATGCCCAAGTACTATATCAATGGGCTTTTTTACCCACCAAAGTTGTATCATTAGATTGTTCTCACACCAAAGGAGTCCAGTGACCATGCCAATGGGTTGTTTTCTCACTTAATGGTGCCCAACGACCATGCCAACGAGATGCTTTTCCCTACCAAAGATGTGCCAATACGTTGTTTTCCTACCAAAGGCACCCAACGACTATGCAATCGGGTTGTTTTCTTATTGAACAAGCCCAACGATTGTATCAACAGGCTACTTTCTCACCGAAGGTGCCCATCGATTATGCCAACGAGTTGCTTTGACCACCAAAGGTGTGCCAACGGGTTGTTTTCACACCGAAGCTTCCCAGGAATCCTGCCAACAGGCTATTTTCTCGGTAAACGCTCCCAGTGACTATGTTAGTAGATTGTTTTGCTCATTAAAGGTTCCGAGGGACCTTGCTAGTATGTTGTTTTCTCACTAAAAGTACCCAGAGATTGTGCCAATGCGTTGTTTTGTTCAACGAAGGTGCCCAACTACTATGCTAATGGGTTGTTTTGCCCACCAAAAATGTGCCAACGGATTGTTTTCTATTTTTCTAACCAAAGGTGCTTAGCGACCATGCAAATGGGAACTTATACTTAGTGAAGATGCCCATTGGCAACATAAAAAGGATCTTATCACACTGAAGATGCCCAGTTTGCATGCAAACATGCGAACGGATTATTTTCTCTCCAAAGGTGCTTAGCGACAGTGCTAATGGGTTGTTTTGCTCGTAGAAGGTGACCAGAGACCATACCAATAGGTTATTTTGCCCACACAAGGTGTGCCAATGAATTATTTTCTCACCGAAGGGGCTCGGTTACAATACCAATGGGTTATGTTGACCACCAAAGGTGGCCAAAAACAATGCAAAAAGGCTTTTTTCTTATTAAAGGTGTCTAGTGACCTTGCCAATGGTATTTTCTCATCAAAGGTGCCCAATGACCAAGCCAATGGGTTATTTTTCCCACCAAAGATGTGCCAATGAGTTGTTTTCTTACCAAAGCCACCTAGTGATTGTTTTCTAACTGAATGTGCTGAATAATTATGACATCAATTTATTTTCCTCACCAAAGGTGCCCAACCATAAACTCAACAAGTTGTTTTGCCTACCAGAGGTGTGCCAACGGGTTGTTTTCTCAATGAAGGTGCGCAACGACCATACAAACTAGCTATTTTCTCATTGAACGTCTCAGGCAACTGTGTAATCTGGTTGTTTTACTCACTAAAGGTGCCTAGAAATTATGCCAAAGGGCTCTTTTCCTAGCAAAGGTGCCCAACGATAGTGCCAAATGGCTCGTTTCTCTCTGAAAGTGTCCAGCGATCGTGCCAACTGGTTGTTTTCTCATTGAAGGTGCCCAATGATTGTGCCAATGGGATGTTTTCTTACCCAAGGTGCCCTTTGATGGTGCAAATGGTTGTTTGCCTGCCAAAGGTGTGTGAACGTGCTATATCCTCACCAAATCTATCCAATGACCATTCCAATGAGCACTTTTGCCCACTGAAGTTGTCCAACGATAATGCCAAAAGGCTCTTTTCTCACTGAAGATGCCCAGCGACAAAGCCAATAGGGTGTCTACAGGCTGTTTCTCACCAAAGTTATCCAACGACCATGCCAACGGGCTAGTTTCTCACTAAAATGCCCAAAACTTGTGTGAAAAGGTTGTTTAGCTCACCAATGGTGCGCAACGATAGTGGCAAAAGGCCCTTTTCCCATCAACGGTGTCTAGAAACCTTGACAACAAGTTGTTTTCTCATCAAAGGTGCCTAGAGACCATGCCAACAGGTTGTTTATCCAATGAAAGGTGTGCTAATGGGCTATTTTGTCACCGAAAGTGGCCAAAGACCTTATCATTGGGATGTTTCCTCACAAAAAATGCATAGCGACTATTCAACTGGTTGTTTTCCTCACCTACGGTGCCCAACAACCATGGCAATAGGATTTTTTGCTCACCAAAGGTGTGTCATCGGGTTGTTTTCTCATCGAAGGAGGCCAAAAACTGCGCCAACTCATTGTTTTCTTATTAAAGGTGCCCAGCGACCATGCCAATAGGCTGCTTTGTCCCAGCAAAGATTTGCCAACAAGCTGTATTCGTACCAAAGATGCATAACAACTATCCCATCAGGTTGTTTTCTTACAGAACAAGCCCAATGATTGTGTCAACGAGTTATTTTCTCACCAAAGGTGCCCATTGACTACGCCAACAGGTTGCTTTACCCACCAATGGTGTATCAATGGGATGTTTTCACACCAAAGGTTCCAAGCAATTTTCTCACTGAACGCACCCAGCAACTGTCTTAATAGGTTGTTTTGCTCACCGTAGTTGCCTAGGGACCTTGCCAATGTGTTGTTTTCTCCACAAAAGTGCCAAACTACTATGTCAACGAACTATTTTGCTCATCAAAGGTGCCCAGTAACCATGCTAATGAGTTGTTTTGCTCACCAAAATTGTGCCAACAGGTTGTTTTCTCATCGAAGGTGTTTGGCATTTGTGCAAATGGGATCTTTTGCTAATCGAAGATGCCTACAAAACATACAAATGGGATGCCTTGCTCACTAAAGTTACTCAGTGACCATGTCAATGGACTTTTTGGCCAACCAAAGGTGAGTCAACGAACTGTTTTCTCATTGAAGGTGCCGATAGACTATGCCAAAGGTGACCAAAGTTGTGCCAACAGGTGGTTTTCTCACTAAAGGTGCCCAGTGATCATGCTTATAGGATTTTTTACTTACTGAAGGTGCCCAACGGCAATGCCAATAGTCTCTTTTCTCATTGAAGTTGCCCAACGACCATGTCAATAGATTTTTGTCCCAATACAGATGTACCAATGGTTATTTTCTTACTAAATGTGCACAGAGACTGTGCATTAGGTTGTTTTCTCACCTAATATGTTAGGAGATTGTGTCAATAGGTAGTTTTGCTCATTGACAGTGCCCAGCAATAAAGCCAATAGTTTGTTTTGCCTACCAAAGGTGTGCCAATAAAATATTTTTCTCACAAAAGGTGCCTAGTGATTATACCTCCGGGCTATTTTCTCTACAAAAGTGTTAGCGACCATGTCAACAGGTTGTTTTGCTCACCAAAGATGCTTAGTGACCATGACAACTGGTTTTTTTGGCCATAAAAAATGTTGCAACAAGTTGTTTTTTCACCGAAGGTGTCAAACGACTGTGCCAACTAGTTGTTTAGCTCACCGAAGGAGCCCAGTAACCATGTCAATGGTTATTTTGCCCACCAAACATGTGCCAATAGGTTGTTTTCTCACTGAAGACATCTAACAATCATGCCAATGGGCTTTTTTCCCACTGAAAGCACCCAAGGACAATGCCCAAGGGCTCTTTTCTCTAAAAAGGTGCCTAACGACGAAGCTAAGGCCTTGTTTTCTCACCGAAGGTGCACAGTGACCATGCTAATAGGATATTTTCTCACCAAAGCTACCCAACGACTTTATCAATGGGTTGTTTTGCCCACCAATGATGTGACAACGGGTTGTTTTCTCATCGAAGGAGCCCATCGACAGTGGAAAAGGACTCTTTTCTTACCAAAGGTGCCTAGCGGCAAAGCCAACAGGTTGCTTTGTCCACCAAAGGTGCACCATTAGGTTGTTTTCTCGTTAAAGGTGCCCAATGATCATGCCAACAAACTTTTTTCTTACTAAAATGCCCAGCGACTGTGTTAAAGGTTGTTTAACTCACCCAAGATACCCAGCAACTATGTCAACTTGTTGTTTTACCCACTAAAGGTGTGCCAACAAGTTGTTTTCTCGAAAAAGGTTCACAGTGACCATGTCAATGGGCTCTTTCGCCCACCTAAAGTGCCAACGACAATGCCAAAGGGGTCTTTTCTCATCGAAGATTCCCATTGACTATGCAAACAGGGTTTTTCTCTCAATAAAGGTGCCCGACAGACTATAACAATATGGTGTTTTGCCTACTAATAGTGTGCCAACAGACTGTTTTCTCACCAAATTTGTCCAGCGACCATACAAACTAGTTATTTTTCCCACCAAAGATGTGTCAATGAGTTGTCTTCTCATAAAATGTGCCCAGCGACTATGCCAATAGACTATTTTGCTTAGCCAATGTGCCCAACAACCATATCAACAAGTTATTATCGAAGATGTCTAACAACTATACAAACGGGTTATTTTTTCACCAAATATACCTAATGACCAAGCCAATTGGTTGTTTTGCCCACCAAAGATGTGCCAACAATCGAGATGTTTTGCTCAACAAAGGTGCCCAACACACAAGGCCAATGAGTTGTTTTGCACACTAAAGGGGTACCAATAGGTTGTTTTCTCACTGAAGGTGCATAGTGACCATACTAATGAGCTATTTTTGCAGTAAATGTGCCCAGGACTATGTCAAAGCGTTGTTTAGCTAACTGAAAGTGCCTAGCAACCCTGTCAATGGGTTATTTTGCCACCAAAGATTTGATAACGAATTGTTTTCTCACCAAAGGAGCCTAACAACTATGCCAACCGATTGTGTTGCCCAACAAAGATGAGCAATGAGTTGTTTTCTTACTGATGACACCCATCAACTGTACCAGTAAGTTGTTTTCTAACCAAATGTGCCAATTGATTGTGTCAACGAGTTGTTTTGCTCACCAAAGGTAACCAAAGACTATGCCAAAAGGTTGTTGATCCCATCAAAGGTGTGCCAATAGGTTGTTTTCTCATTGAAGGTGCCAGCGACCTTGCCAATGGTCTTTTCTCTCACAAAAAGTTCCCAACAACTATGTCAATGGGTTGTTTTGCTTATTAAAGTTCCCAGTGACCTTGCCAATAGGTTGTTTTTCCCACCAAAGATGTGCCAATGGGTTATTTCTTTACCAAAAGTGCCCAACAATAATGTCAATAGATTCCATTTCAAACCGCAGACGTGTCAACAGGTTGTTTTCTTATTAAAGCGCCCAGTGACTGTGATATCAAATTTTTTCTCACAAAATATGGCAACTCTCCCAACGGGTTGTTTTTCTCACCAAAGGTATGCCAATAGGTTGTTTTCTCATCAAGGGTATCAAAAAACCGTGCCAATGGGCTATTTTCTCACTCAATGCAATGGGTGATTGAGCTAACGGATTCTTTTGCTCCCCTAAGGTGCCCAATGACCATGCCAACGGGTTGTTTTACCCATCAAATATGTGACAATATATTGTTTTCTCATTGAAGGTGCCCAACGACTGTGCCAGTAGGCTATTTTTCTCACCAAAAGTGCCTGAACACCATACCAACATGCTGTTTTGCTCACCAATGGTGTGTCAACAAGCTATTTTCTCACCAAAAGTGCCCAGTAACCATGCAAACTAGTTATTTTGCCCACCAACAACATGTCAATGGGTTGTTTCCTCATCAAAGGTTCCCAACGACTATGTCAACAGGCTATTTTACTTACCCAAGGTGCCCAACGACTATGTCAATCGATTGTTTTTTCCCACTAATGTTTTGACAACGTACTATTTTCTCACCGAAGATGTTTAGCGACTATGCAAATGGGATGGTTTTGCACCGAATGTGCCCATCCACTAAGCCAGCTCGTTGTTTTTCCCACCAAAGATGTGTCAACAGACTATTTTCTTACTGAAGGCACCCAACGACTGTGTAAACAGGCTATTTTTTTATGAACACGCCGAACAATTATGCCAACGACTTGTTTTGCTCACCAGAGAGGGCCAATGACAAAGCCACCAAGTTGTTTTGCCCACCAAAGTTGTGTCAACTGGCTCTTTCTCACCAAAGGTGTCCATTGGCTATGCCAATAAGTTATTTCTTCAGCGAATATGCCCAACGACTGTGTCAACGAGTAGTCTAGCTCACCGAAGGTGCCCAGTGATTATACCAATGGGTTGTTTTGGCCATCAAAGTTGTTCCAATGGGCCGTTTACTTTTTGGAGGCACATAGTGACTTTTCCGTCTAGTTTTTTCTCACCGAATGAGCCTAGCGATTGCATTACGGGTTGTTTTACTTAACAAAGGTGCCCAAAGACAATGCCAATATGTTGTTTTCTCACTAAAGGTTCGATCGATAGTGCCAATGAGTTGTTCTCTCACCGAAAGTGCCCGGTGAATATATCAACGGGTTGTTTTGCTCATTGAAGGTACCTAGTGACTATGTCAACAGGCTATTCCTCCAACTGAAGGTGTGCCAACAAACTGTTTTCTCACCAAAGGTGTTGTTCCAATGGGCTCTTTTACCCACTGAAGGTGCCCAATGACAATGCCAAAAGGCTCTTTTCTCACTGAAGGTGTATAGCAACCTTGCCAACAGGTTGTTTACTCAGCAAACTCTCCCAGCGACAATGTCAATAGGTTCTTTTATTTACTGAAGATATCTAGCAACCTTGTCGATGGATATTTTCTAACCAAAAGTGCTCTTTTCTATCCGAAGATGCCTAACAACAAAGTCAATGGGTTATTTTGCCCACTAAAGGTGTACTAATGGGTCGTTTTCTCACCGAATGTGTCCAGCGACTATGCCAACAGGCCATTTTCTCACTAAACTTGCCTAGCAACTGTGTCATAGGGTTGTTTTGCATACCAAAAGTGCCCAGCGACCATGTTAACAAGTTGTTTTGCCCACGAGAGGAGTGCCATTGAGTTGTTTTCTCACCGAAGGTGCCTAGTGATCATGCCAATGGTCTCTTTTGCCCACCCAAGGTGCTAAATGATAATGGCAAATGGTTTTTTCCCACCGAAGCAACCATGTCAACGGACTATTTCGCCCACCAAAGATGTGCCAACAGGCTGTTTTCTTACCAATAGCACCCAGCGATTATGCCATTGAGCTGTTTTCTAATTGAATATGCCCAATGATTATGTCAATGGGTAGTTTTGCTCATTTAAGGTGCCCATAGATTATGCCAACAGGTTGTTTATCCCACCAAAGGTATGCCAATATGCTATTTTCTCACCAAAGATGTGTTGGATCGCCTATAGCCCGAGTATTCACAATACACAGCAGAATGGACTATACTACACAACGAGAAGTATAACCGAAAATCACAACATATACGAAATTACCTCTTGACGTAGATTGGTATTTGTTTTTCAAATTTACAGACGCTACAGTGTGCGAATGTCCTATGCCAGTATACACACAAGGATGAAGGATTCGGGCAGCGGCTAACGTGTGCTAGCACGTTCCAAAACACTTTTTGAATGCCACACAATTTTCTCTCGAAAGAAGAACGAACAGCTAAGGCTAGGTGGCTAGGGTTTTCGTCTCCTCTCTAATGAGACATATGTTCTCTATTTATATAGAAACCCTAATCCCTATTCCAATTAGGAATAAGAATATCATAATCCTAAACCCATTAGGATTATAGAAGCCTAATAAGTTTCGGCCCATATTATATCCTATATAATAAAAGCTCGAAAACTTAATTCAATCTAACCCAATAAATATATCGACATATATTTATTCAGTGCCTAATAAATTAGGCCTAAGAGAATAAGCTCATATCACATCACTCTCTGTGTGCGACCTTGTAGGCTCATTTGATGTTGGCAATGGGCTTGATCACACTTTAAGGCCCATAAGTCATAAGCGGCCTCTAGCAAGACATTATGACTACCCAAATCAAATGAGGATTGGTAATCTGATTTAACCTGTAACCATGGTTATAAACTCAGTCCCTTTGTAACACGATATCAAGATTAATCACAAGGAATGGTACATGTCAACCT
>JAOTAY010019869.1:0-14139 GCA_025629805.1 Erythroxylum baracoense
GACCAAATGGATACTGTCAGCTTACTGATGAGAGATCAGAAACTCATTGTCTACACAAACTTATTTGAGCAATTTTTTTAGATAACTTAAAACAAATGGAGTTCCTTGTCTTTTATCTTATTTATTTAACTCACTCTAATTTTTAAACTTTACCACCAGAAATACTACATTTTTTTGTAAATACATGAGATGCCCCAATCTTGATATTCTTATAACAAGATGCCACATTTCTTTTACTCGCCAATTAATTTTAGTTAATTTTTGCTCATCAGAACATTATTTTTAGTAATAACGACTTCCATTAAGTAATAGAAAGAACTTCTCTTAATACTTTTTTTGATAACTTGTGTTGTATATTTGATCTAGTTTGCAATGATCATCAAACAATAAAACAATTACTTCTTTAATTATGAGAAAGAAGAGGTAAACACTAGTACAGGAGGGAAAGAAACATCCAATGCTAAAGTGCAAAGAAGGTATATTTATAGATATTGAAGCAATGACTAAATAACTTACAGGCATGGCTATTTTCATTTCTTGTATGCTATTTTCCTTTTGTTTTTTGACCTTCCGCCTCTTCTTCCGTTTATTTGATTTCATTGAATTTAGAATGGATTCATGTCTTAGTGCGTTAGAATCCATTGCCACCATTCAACAGTCTTTATGCTACATATCATTTATTTACCAACCTATAGAGTAACCAATATGAAAATGTCGAAGGCAGAAATTCGTAACATATCGCTTAACTTTTCTTTCCTGTAGATGTAGATGGGAAGAAACGAAGAATAATTGTTGGAAGTTCTGCATCAGTTCCTATGCTTAGGCGTGGTGTTCCTTTGCTTAGGCGTGGTCTTCTGCTTTTGGAAAAAGAAACAAAAGAAAGACAGTATGTTTATTCAGCTTATGGAATTCGTGATTCTCTTATCACACTTTTGTTTGCAAACAACCATGTTATGTCTCAATATGTTGTGTAGCAAAATAGAAAATTTTATCTTGTTATATTTGACATCCTAATAGCCTAATTTTCTGGTTGTACTATGCAGAAAAATTGACTAGCCTTTTGAAAGGAAGTTCACATGACAAAGCCCAAAAGGAGCATCTTGATTTACCATTGTTTTGTTTGCATAACATTTCTTGTGCAACCAACAACTTTGCTAATACCAACAAGCTTGGAAAAGGGGGATTTGGAACTGTTTATAAGGTGTGAATCCACAGTTTATTCATAACATCACTATGATTCATTGACGGCATGTTTTCTCATAATCATGAATCACTAACATGCATATTTCAATAGTTCATATTAGATAAAAAATTAGGTTTGTTCTTACAGGGAATATTGAAAGATGGACAAGAAATAGCTGTGAAAAGGTTATCAAAGAATTCAAGACAAGGGCTCAGTGAGTTCAAGAATGAAGTTATGTATATTGCCAAGCTCCAACATCGTAATCTGGTGAAGCTTCTAGGATGTTGTATTGAAACAGATGAAATAATGCTGATCTATGAGTTTATGTCGAATAAAAGCTTGGACTATTTTATATTTGGTATGATTCTCTTCCATACATAAATTTTCAGTTTACTAGCATATGTTTAGATCATGTGAAAATTAGATGGCATCTATATTATATATAACAATGTGCATTTATAGGAGGTGAAATTAGCTGATCCTTCTTGTCTTTTTCTTCTCTCTATCATTTCCTTGAAAAAAGTAAGATTCCATGTTTTCAGTTTTAGTTGTTTTATTTTAAAGTTGAATATGTATAAAGAATTTCTGTATGCTAGACTAACTCCTTCACGAAACTATATAGATACAACCCTTAGACTTATTATGATACAGAAAAGCACTTTTGTGCTTGGTATACTTTCTTGAGTCTGATTCGAATCAGTACACTAACTTTTTCTCAAAACTATGCAGATGTAACATTGAGCAAGATTCTAGATTGGCCTAAACGCTATAACATTATCAATGGGATTGCTCGTGGTCTTCAATACCTTCACCAAGATTCAAGACTTAGAATCATCCATAGGGATCTTAAAGTTAGCAACGTTATATTAGATCAGGACATGAACCCAAAAATTTCAGACTTCGGATTGGCTAGATGTTTTGGAGGAAGTCAAACTGAAGCAAACACAATGAAAATCGTGGGAACATAGTGAGTACGTAAAGAAGGGCAAGTGAAAACACAACACGCACGTACACAAATGTCTTTTTTTTGCAAATTTGATCTAATGCTTATGAATATCCTGCAGTGGTTATATGTCACCAGAATATGCAGTTGATGGCATCTACTCTGTAAAATCAGATGTGTTCAGTTTTGGGGTGATGGTTTTAGAAATAATAAGTGGCGAAAGAAACAGAGGATTCAGTCACCCCGACCACCAGCTTAACCTTCTTGGACATGTAATTGTCTGTCTACTAAAGGTTTACATTTCCAAAATCTAGTCCAGTGAATTAGCAACTCACTTTTATATTTTCTGGCATTGTTTAGGCATGGAGATTACAACAAGAGGGTAGGTCCTTAGAACTGATTGCTGAACTAGAGAAAGTTTCATGCAACCAATCCGAAATATTGCGAACAATACAAGTGGGTTTACTTTGCGTGCAACGAAGTCCTGAAGACCGGCCTAGCATGTCTTCTGTGATTCTCATGATGAGTGGGGAGGGTAGCTTAGCTCAACCTAAGCAACCGGGATTCTTCACTGAGAGAGAGCTGGTTGAAGCAAATGTCCCTTCTTCACAAAGCAACTTTCGGCCATTTTCACCTAATAGGTTGAGTCTTTCATCTCTTCATCCACGATAATAATCATTTATCCTATTTAGTATATTGAATTTGGTATTTCGGTTATTTTGGACAGTACAAACTAGGTATATGCGTATGTATAAAGATATCTTACAGTTCCTAACCATATATTAAGTTTATTATGATATTAAATGTAAACATTTGCAAGAAGAGTATGCCTTTTAAACATTACTAATTTATACATGATAATAATTTTGAATTCAAGATTTTCCTTCTAATTATTTTTTCTTGAAAGATGAATGAAAGATTTTATTAACACTAGCAAAGCTTTTAAACTATTACAATGAAAGCCATATTAAAGCGATTATAGTATTCCCTGATAATAAAGTATCAAGTTCTCAAAGGTTCCATCTTCATTTCTAGAGTGAGTTAAATTTGTGCATTCCTTGCTTACATGATCTCTCTAATCCAATTTAGAGTGTCGTCAGCTAATTGGTGCTTTCCAACAACTTCACCTTTTTATAATCTATTGTTTCTTTCTCTCTTAATTGTGTATATTGTTGAAATGGAAGCAGTTTTGAAAAGCTCTTCCTTTTGTTTGAGATCCTTAGCCTTTTTGATAACTCATACTTAGACATTTTTCCACTCGTATGATTGACAAGGCTCCAATAGTATATGCAACACCCTGCTCCAAACAACTTTGGAGTACCTGCATAGAAAAAGATAAGATATATATCCTTTCAATTCTTATTGCCTTTTCTTTTTCACCTCAAATTCTACATTATAAGATGCTTTATAGTCAATTCTTATACCAAGTAAAATAAAAATATAATAAATAATGTTCTAATTGGTAAAAGTAAATATGTTAATTATGCTAAAATAAAGTTGCTTCCACCATCTCTTTTGTCTTTACATTCTGCTTTCTTTATTCTTCCCTCCATCTTCACAAAAGTTGTTGATATAATTGTTCAAACTTAGGCTATGTTTGCTTAATGGTTATTAATGGAATGTAATATTATTTCATTGTTTAGAATGAAGGTTTATAATGACAGGGAATGGAATAGGATGAAAGGGGAGGGTTTTATATTACATCTCATTCCATCCTAAACAGTAAAAATAAGTTACATTCAATTTGGGAGGTTTAGGCTGGAATGTAAGATGATGAACAACATTTTATTATATTACATTATGAACCCATAAAAGTTACTACCACACATTTGAAATTAGTAACAATTTCAGTGAAAATGGGAATATCATCTCTGAATTCAAAACCTTACCTTACCTCAAATACAAATTATTACAATAATCTATATATTCAATACCATGTTTAAGTTAAAAAAATGATCATTCATTATAGATAAGGAAGACATACACTTTTAAATTAGAATATATTTAATAAATGAAAAATATTATAATTTAATACAAACTATACCAATAATGAGTGCATTTAATGCTACTGTAAATCCGTCTCAAAGGGGGAAAAGAAAAGAGAGGGTATTGACGAGATGAGTGAGAAAGAGAACCTCTCTTCTTTCTCCTACCTAGATTTTATCTTTGGAAAAGCTCTTAGATTTACACCGTAATTCCTCACTCTACTGGTCTGCAATTCTTTCCTCTTCTCCTTAATATCTTCTGCTCATCTACTCATCTAGTTCTTTTTCAATCCTTCTTCATCACTCTTGTTCCTCAATTTGGTTTGCTCTTGTTGGCCCCGGGTCTCGGTTCCTAATTTATGGCGTCAAAGCCCCAAAATTAAAGTATTTTTTAAAATAAAATAATTATATTTATAATTAATATCAAAATAAAAGAATTTAATTCCTTGGCGGGAGCAAAAAAATACACAAACAATTAAAATAAATAGCCTAGAATAAATTTGACATGAAAATAAATTAAAAGACGTCATGGAGGGACCCCTTTTTAATGTATACAAATAATAATAAAATAATTATATAAATAAATTAAAATTCATGGAGGGAATGAAAACAAATACCTAACAGTTTAAATAAAACAACATATAATAAAATAGACATGAAAATAAATTGAATTGGGCGTTAAGTGAATAAATACCAATTGAATTAATGAATTAAAAGCAAAGTCCAAAAGAGGAAGAGTCACGGGCGTGAGAAATTTCTCACGCCTATGACAGCTATTAGGAGTCGCGATCGTGCTTATAGATGATCGCAACATTCCTATAAAAACATAAAAGTCATGATCGTGCTTGTGTACAATCACGAGAAATGGTGAATAGTGGCAGAAATTTGAGGTTCGTTGCAATCGTGCTTAAGCACGATCGTGACTTTCTAGTCGCGCAATCCAACTTCAAAACTTCTTAACTTTCAATTCATAAATCTAAAAATTACAGATTTTATATCATTGGAAAGCTAAGAAAAAGATCTACAACTTTTATGAAGACAATTTTGTCAAATTTTGCCTAAATCAACACAGTTTATTCCTCAAAGTTTCAGATCATATTTTTCCCTATTTTCCCTCTTTTCTCTCTATTGTCAATATATATATATATATATATATATATATATACACATACGCTAACTATAACAAAAGACCCGAATCCAACATTTTAAATTCATACATACAAAATGCCATTTAATTAATATACTTACCCGAATCCATCATTTTAAATTCATACATACAAAATGCCATTTGATTAATATACTTAAAGAAAACCCATCCAAAGATGATCACAAAACCAATAATCTCACTTCCAGCCATAATGACAACTTAACAGAAAAGAAAATTGTATACATAAGCAGAAGAAAATCTCTGCAACTTTTACTGTCAATTTTCAACAAAATAGTGTTTGTGCACAACTTCATATTAAATAGCAGAAGCCACATTAGTAGTATATTACAAAAATTACACTCTTGAATGCTCATGCATGATATGCTTCTAAATGCCAAAAGTTTCTAAACTAACTAGTTACAAAAGTCTGAAGTCCTTAGAGTTGCCAAGCTTTGCAAGGTTCAGTTATCTGCTTTGTTTGTATCTAAAGAGTGGAAATTTGTGGGGTGAGCAGAGAAGCTCAGTGGATAATATGTTTATAGCCATCAATGATGAGCCACACACACACACATACAACTAAGCACATTTACATATTTATTTCCAGTTAACAAAACACTAAATTTAAACTATAGTCACATAACCCATATCATATGTTTTACCATCATTAAACATAACATTCAATCACATATCATGCACAGCAAATCACAAAAAATACACAACGATATGGCTCAAGAGAATCCCATAAAACATAATGACGAAACTGAAGTTTACACCATGAATAGAATGAGTTCATTTTTCGGAGCTCATGCGCCACAAGAGGGCAACCGGGAGAAGGCTTTAAGTCAACGTGCACGTGACGAACATAATGGTATCTCTCTTACCCACATAAACAAATTTTCTGATACATATATAGTTTATAACATAATCATATTTTTCATGCTTCTTAAATTTTCTGTTATGCATCAATACAAAAATACAGTTCCTTTCAAAGTAGACATGATAACAATTCATAACACAATTTTCCCACATTCACAATGATTCAAGACAAGCATATTTAACATACATACACACAAATATTTCTGCCCATCATCACCAAAAGCTATAAACATATTACCCACCTATTTACTTAATATTTCCAAGATCAAGTTTGTTCTTCTTCTTGCTCTTGCCTTCAATAATCTTGGTTCCCTTCAAACAAACATCTTTTCATTTAATCATCATACATGAATAAAGCTTCCATAAGTTTAAATATTCATGAATGTGCTTAAACTCAATCCATTCTTGGTTTATCTAACTAGAAAAACTAAGATCTAGTCAAAGTTCATAAAAATATAAGGAGAAGAGTTTCGATTCTCTGCTTGTTCTCTTTATTTTCAGCACATAACATATCTTCTCTACTTTCTTCTTCTATTAAAACAAAAGAATAATAAGGTTTACCTAAAAAGACAACCCAGCCGATGATCTTCTTCTTCGTCTTTCTAGTTTCTTCTACAACTTTCTCTCGTTTTCCTTCGTAACACACATGACTCTCTTGTCTTCTTTTCATATTAGTTTAAGACAAATTTCTAACCTTCCAATCTTACCCTTCCTTATTCAATCTAATGCCTTCTATATCCTTATCTTCATTTTAATTCTTCCTTTTGATCTATGCTACCAAATGAAAATAATAATAAACCAAATTAAACTGTAAAAATTTTCTAATTCATGAATTTTACTTATGTTCATGCTTTCTAATTTAATAAAATAAATTGTAAGAAAATTTAGGGTCTAACAGCTTTTCCTATTGATGTCTTAGGGACAGTCTAGTAATTTAACTGACTCTTTTAACTATTCCTTCCTTATTATTGTCTTTAAAATGATATTTTAAAATTTGCTTACCTTAGTATATGCCTTTCCTTTTCGAAACCAATGCTCTTTCAAGCTCAAGCGTCAAACTGACAAATTTATTAGAAAGAACTTCATCTCCCCAAGCCATAAATCCACTCTCAAAGAAATCAGAATCCTTAATATTAGAGAGTGTTCTTTTACTAGAGCCCTTGCTTCTAACTAGTCCAATGTTGAAACTCCACAGGGAGTATAACACTTCCTTTGATGGTTCAAGGGAGGAAAACTTCGTCTCAAGTAATTGGGATAACACTCCCAACTCAAACTGGCTTACATACCTTATGTCTCTTAAGGAAGCCAGAACATGGTCTCCCCCACCCCCTAATTTAGGTATTGACGCAAGGTGGTTTAAGGTGGATGAGCTCACTGGTTAGCCATTTTGTGGAGAAGATAAGGGTAAATCTGAATGGAAACAAACAAGTAAAGTATTTGAGAGAGGAGACCAAAATGAGCTTATGGAGAAAGAGAATAGCAAGACTAAATGTGACCTTGCAAACAAGAAAGGAAGCACCAAAAGTGCATATTGCAAACGAATTCCTCAAATTAAAGAAGCTAATGGAATAAGGGCTTCCCACAAACTTTATGAGGTAAATCATATGAGGAATAGGGATATAAACTTGGTTGAAAATAATCACAACGGCAATAAAGGGAAAGCACATAAGAATCATGTAATGAGGGAACACGTTAGGGATAAACAACTTAATGAAGGGAATTTGAAACTAATGGGGGAAGAAAATGGAAGGAGTAACCCTAGCAACTTTGCACTTGTACTGAGAAGATTGGGAAGGGAGGAGTCTGAGAGGAGCAAAGTTACATCCACAAACAAATGTCAATCTTTTTATATAATAAGGTTTAAATAGCCCACAAAAGTAGTAAGTTATAATTGAATACACCAAATCAATAAGGTCATTTATATTAAGCCTTTTGGGAGCTTAGTGAAAGTTTTGTAAGGGTTGAAGTGGTTAAAACAAAAATTTTAAAACCAACAAGAACCCAAAAGATCCTGTCTTGTAACTAATTCATAAACCAGTATAGCACAAATTAAAGCATATAAACCATTATACCTTGAAATTGGTCTCTAAACCAAATAGAAGACCTCATGGTTCCACCTCCTAGCTCACAACTTTAGCTCTTTCTCATAGCTTCACCTCCTTTACACCAAATAAGATGCACTCTAAGGTTTCCACCAAAGATCGATTAGAAAGCCCACTGTTTCCCAATGCTAGATGGTACTTCAAAGACTTATCTTTGATCCTAGAAAAATCCCCAAAATAATCAAAAGGATGGATGATTAAATGCTTAACACATAAGCTAAATGGCTAAACTTTTTGGTCTTGTAAGAAGGATGAAGAAAATCGGTAGCTTGGAGGAAGACAAAGAGGTGGGGAAGAAGAAGATGAAAGACGGTAGCTGGAAAAACCACACCAAAAGGCACGAAATTTATTCTTCCTTTTGCACAAATTAGGGTTAATTAAAAGCCTTTTAATTGTCCAAAAAGCCCTTATGTAAATAAAGCCAAAAACAAAGTGAAAAGGGCAACTTAATCGTAAGGCTTTAAACATATCTTTATGTTAATTTCATGGACAACTCATGTTCTTACAAGATTAGCCATGTGAATACTCATTTAAAAAGCCACTTTGCCATTTATCTCATGTTTCAAAAGAATTTAAACATTTGACCCAATTGCCATATAACTATACCATATAATTATATGCATTATTTTGTTGAGCAATAAATTTATATGACATGTCATGCATATCAAACAAATTTATATAATATTAAATTAGTTATCTAATAACATTTATTCTAATACCATATGACGACTAAAACAATTATAACACTTATAATTAATTTATCTTCATATTTATATCTCCATATGATCTACTAGAATAATTTCCTTTTTCTAATTAAATCTTTTCCGGTGTGACCCATTGGGATCTATGTCATGTTGACAATAGAATTAAAACTCCTTTTAATTTTATACATCAAAAGCAGTATCTAGCAAAATACATTATAATTACTCAAATGACATAGATAATAAGTATCGTACACAAATCATGATCTCGAAACAATAATTACTCGTGTCAATTTTCTGAATAAATGTAAGATTGGAATATATCATTCTTATCAATTTATTCCTTCTTGATTTCTAAAGCAAATCGTAAATATGGTTAGCTCTTTAATCATATTGCATGCATACAATATAACTTTATCAAGGGCCTATAGACATTATCGCTCATATCATATACGAGGGACAACAGTATTCTTAATGAACATTTATCCTCTATATAAGTTACACATATTGTGGCATTATCTGTATAGCTACCTGTTATTGTTAGCATTAGACAATGCCAACAAATACACATTTCTCATGTAAGAAAATGAACATCTCATATCATAGAATTCAAGACACGTATGAAACATTAATGACATAAGCACAATCCACAGACTAATCTTTTAGTGGTCAATTAATCCATAGACTAATCTTTTAGTGGTCAATTAATATTCCATGTTAATTACTAAGATTAGCAACATTTAAGAGTAATCATTATTTTCATTACAGAGTTCTTCAATCCAAGTCCTCAACTCGAATAATCCATAAATAATGAAAACTCATGGAACAAAACGATATAAACCATCCAATTCATAAATATAACTGTTAGCATACAACCATCTAATGATTGGCCTCTAGATCATAACACTAACACTAAGATCAAGGAGAATAAATGTAAGAATTTGTGATTTATACATGATAATCAAATCATTATTACCAACCATAAAGCACACAAGAATGGTAGGATTCTAATAGCTTATAATCCTGACATATTAGAGGTTTGCTTACACAAATCCAATGCCCAAGCTATCTATATATGGATGACAATCAAACCCATAGACCAATAGGTATACATAAGCTTTTTATAATAAATTCCTTTAGTATGATCTATATGATATCAATTCAAGTCTTAATAACCTATGTTTGATCATTTGAGACCTTAATTATACATTGTATAACTCTAAATCTAAAGGTGGAATTGATTTTAAAGCTCCCTATAACCATATGTCTAAAAACTTGAAGTTATTGACTTGGCATATGAAGAAAACCATTTCACTTGGTCCATCAAACAATAAGCTTAGTGGTTTTTAAAAAGTAAATTAGATAAGGCATTGGTTAATTATAAATGGATAATAAAGTCTCAAAATAGTAGAGCCATTTTCAACAGTGCATTTATCTTTAATCACTATCCAATTGAATTGTATAACCTTATAAGAAATCTTATGTGAATCACTCCATTTAGGTTCTTTGATTTCTTAACTAAGTACAACAGTTCCAAGAAGCAATAGAACAACGAATTAATTCAAGTATAGAGGAGTACCAATGATATAGATGTCTCAGAAAGCTCAAAATCATCAAGGACAAACTCAAAGAAGTGCACAGAAGTATCTCAAGAAACAACAGACTAAAAATATAAGAGATAAAAAGATTACTCAATAAAACTCAAATGAACTTATACAGAGATCTAAGAAATCAAAGTTACAGGACTAAGGAAAGAATAGATTAAGAGAATTACATCTAAGCCCTATATACACATTAATTAATTACAAAATAGAAATCCAGAATTCTATGGATGCAAAAAAGGGACATTTTGAACAAGCTTCTTCTTCCAAGTAGTAATGAAAAGGAGAAATAAAAACAGGATATGTTGCATTACTAATAATGAGGGAGTAAGAATAAGGTGGCAGGAAAACATTAAGGTGATATTTCTTCAAAGCCTCTTTGGGATCTAGAATAGTATGTGAATCTTCAACTCAGGCCTTAAGATTCTTTTTAGAACTTGTTATCAATTTTGAGCAAGCACAAAACATGGTGAAGGACTTTGTAGCAAGGGATGTGGATGAAGCTCTTAAAAAATCAACTCCAATAAAGTTACAGGTCCTAATAGGCTAAATGCTTATTTCTTAAAGTAATCATGAAAATGGATCAAATATCAAATCCATGGTGCAATACTAGAATTCTTCAGTAATGGAACAATGCTGAAAGAAATAAACCAAACTTTCATTTGCTTGGTCCTTAGGTCACTAAATCTGAGAATAATGAGAGATTTTAAATGAATTTCTTATTGTACACTCTCAACAAGCTAATTTCTAAGATGTTGGTGTCTAGATTGAAGTCTAATTTGAATTGCTTCATCTGTAAAGCATAAGAAGCATATATACAAAGCAAGAACATTGGAGATAATGTGATGATTGCATATGATCTGTTTAAAGGATACATGAGGAAAATAACTGGTAAGAAAGATGCTTTAAATTTTGACTTTAAGAAGCCATTTGACTCGGTTAGGTGGGAATTCTTACTCTAAACTCTTAAAATCTTTGGAATACCAGTGAGATTCATCAACTAGATAAAGAAATGCTTAACAATAATATCCTATAGTATCCTAGTCAATAGAGAGCAAACTCAGTGGTTTAGGGCCCAAAAAGGAGTCAGGCAAGAGGATCCAATATCCCTTACCTATTCTCAATATTTATAGAAGTGTTACTTCGACTTACTACCTTTAATATTAGAACGAACCATTCAATCAAGTACCACAAGAAGTGCATTAAGTTAAAACTATTTAATTTTATATTTATAGATGATTTATTAATGTTCTACAAATTGGTGCTTGCTTAGTCCTCATAGTACTAGATTCCATTAGATAATTATGTAGGCTATCAGTTATAGAGGTGAACTTGTAAAAAAAGCTTTCTAATGATATCCAAGGATGCAGAACCTATTAGAGAGAACATGGCTTTCATTACCAATATAAAAGTGATTCAACCACTTTTCACCTATTGGGAGCCCTAGTCACTATAATGAGACCTTATTATAAAGATTATTTAACCAAGTTGAAAGAGGAATCAATAATTAGTATAACAATATCTTAAGTATGTATGTAGAATTCAATGGATAAAATTAGTTGTGAGTAACCTATATAACTTTTGGATATCCCATCTAGTGCTTCCTAGGAACATGGCTAAAGATATTGAAAAGATGTTGAGGAACTTTCTATGAAATGGAATTGCTCACAAATCTTCAAAAGTCAAACTTTTATAGACTAGAGCTTGTAATTCAAAGACGTAAGGGGGTCTAGGCATTAGGTCTATCCACATCTTAAACTTCTGACAAACATGGAGAACCTGTAGGTTTAGTGGATACAAGCTGAACACTTGCGAGAACATTGCTTTTAGGAGGTGTAGAGTAACCAAAGCTACTCTTGGACATGGTATAACATATTACAACATAGAGAGAAACTGAGACCTACATTAAAAAATATAGTGGGGAATGGTAGATCCACGTAGATATGGTTTGATAATTAGAGTAATAAGGGACCACTCTACATGCCTGTTGAATTATTAAATTTGAGATATATGTTGAAGCCAAATGCAAAAGTTAGAGAATTGATGCATAATCAACAGTGGCAAATAAAACAAAGGAGTTTTGATTGGTTATAGAGGGCTTTTCCTAATTATCAACCTAAATCGAATATTAAGGATAAGGTGATATAGGCTAAACATTGCTAAGGATAATTCACAGACAAAACCATATATAAATTGTTCAAATAGCTTGCTCCCAAAGTTCTTTGGCACAAACTAGTGTGGTTTATAAGTAACAACTCAAAGAGTGCCGTCATCACTTGGATGGAAATGAGGAATAGAGTTTTAACCATGGACAGAAAGGAACATTTACACAATAACAAATGGGCATGACTAGCTTTCATATGAGTACAATGGCAAGGATTACGGAACACTTCATGTTATGCTTGGGGAAGGAGGAAGTAACCAACATAGTGGCTACCAAATGGGAACTTAACTAAATGTAACTTGGAACCTTATGATTGAAGATCTACATAGCTAGGATGATAGTGCCATTTAGTTGGAATGATTGCATAGACAATTGTAATAGCTTAAACCACTTTGGTACACTTATTACTTTTGGTGCTTGTAATATCCTCTATATGTACTACTATCACTACTTGTATATTTTGTAAGGCTTTACTTCATTTTTGGATATATTACTTTAATTTCTAAAAAACTATAATGTTGCATGATTCTTAAAATGAGATTATTATCTCTGAGTAAAAACTACATGTTGCTTAATATAAATAGTACTAATTTTTATTTTTTAAATATTACATTCAAGTAAAAAAAATAAACTTCATTCATTACATATATGTAAGACATACTCTTTTGAATGTAAAAATATTGAATGAATAAAAAACAAACTATTAAGTTTTTTAGGATATTAATATGTAAGTGTATAAATGTAAGAAATGTATATCTTTCAAATGTTACTAATTTATGCACTACAAAAGTTCTAAATTTAAGATTACAACATCTTTTCCTTTCAATTCGTATTACTTCTCTTATTCTCATGAAATTTCTTTTTTTTTCCCAGCATATCAATTCAAGTTTCACATTTTTAAAAGAATGCGACTAATTATCAACATATTCTTTCAATAAATATATTTTTGCTTGCTTTTCAGTATATGCCTTACAAGTTTATACGTACATATGTCAAGCTACCTACTAATGAATACCGTCATAATTAAGTGATTGATTAAACATGATTTCTAAACACTCACATGAATGTATTGATATTCTAGAGCTCGTGGTTCCATTTTTCTCGCAACCTTTTGGTTATCTTTTATCATTTTATTTACTTCTTAAAAATAAATGCATATATATACTTCTTTATTGTTAATAAATATACTGAATAAATATAAAAATTAAAATATTTTTACTAATTTATTTAGTAATTGATTTTTATCTGACATAAAAGTTTTACCAATAGTTATCAAACATATTATAATTTTTTGTTAATTAAAAATAGATTGTACATTAATTTTCATAAATATCATCTATTACTTAGTTTTAATGAAAAAACTAATTTTATAAAAAATTATGTTATGATAAATAACAAGTATAAAATCAATTAATTTCTATTTAACATATATAGTAA